>LIAE01007695.1:95921-204508 GCA_002287525.1 Diploscapter pachys
ATGACATATCGTATCCGACTTCTTTTCACTAATTGCTTCATTTCCACATCAACTTATATAAATTTTGAATTCAGACTGAGCCGAATGGAACAACAATCGATCCTTCGATGAAGGCCGGTGCTATCAAGAACTGTCCTAAGGTATGACCAATGACCATTTAAATAAATATACAGTAGCGATCAAGACTTTAGAACAATTATAATTATTAATATAGCTAGACTCGCAAACACAATCTTCATTACGCTATTTTGAGTAAAAACTATACTAACGAGTAGGCTTTGACTCATCTAAAAATTGGGTAAAATAACTCATGAGTGAATACGAGTTTCATGTTCTACATTTGCATACATAATTTTGACTGTTTGAATCGTTCGAATTTCATTCGTCACTACTCTGGTCATTTTGAGTGAGACGTTGTTGCGCTACATCGAATTTGCTTGAATCAGTTTTTGTTCGTGCACTTCCCTGCGCACCAAAATATGGGTTGTTTTTATGATCCACTTGCAGCCTAGGTAAATCCCAATCGATTGGGGGGTGATAATTCGTGACAATTTCAATCTCTGATGAAATAACCGCAGAAAACAGTAAATTCGCTAACATTTCTTGGATTCGAAATTAACGTACATTGTGTTGGCGGAGTCTAAATATAGCTTGACATGACCATTTATCGCAAACCAAATCAAATGAAATTTGGCAGAAAATCACAAATAATTCGGAATAATATGCCTGCCAAGTTTCGTTCAAATTGATTCCACGTTGAGTGGCATACTAGACGGCATTCGTAATCATAATTGTTCTAAACTCTTGGCATCCACTGTAGATACCTGTGAAAGATGGTGTAGCTCGCACGCTATTAAATAACGCGAGATATGTCAATTTTTCAAGGGTACATCTTCCCCTGAAGAGTAACTCAGCGGGGATTTTGTTATTCTATATTTATTTAATGAAATTTAGTTCTGCGGGTACTGCTGCAAAAGTCCGGCATACAATTGTGAAAATAAAAATCGTACGTACGAGAAATAATGACCAATTTCACATAAATATAAATACTTTCAGCACCCGATTTCAATTGCAATTCGATCACTCCAGCCATGTGTCAGGTATGAAGAAAGAAAGCGAAAGCTTGGGGATTTGAGCCTATAGTGACACATAGTGGCAGCATACCTTTGGATTGCTAGCCTCCTTTCTCTGTAATTATAAGTTTGATTAACATAATGTATTGTCTAGCTCCAATTTGGAGAAGAGATGCTTGTGATCAGCTGAACCACATTCGGAGTGTTCTAGAAAGTGGGAAGGACAGATAGAAAAGAGGGATGTGAAGAATAACATATCGGACTATTTTCATGACTGATACATTGCAAAAATTGTGAAATGAGTTTCATACTTCAGGATCCTGCTTGGAGACAGCCTATTGCAAATTCGTGCCCAAATAAATGCGGCATGTGTCTGGACGTATGATTCATGAATACTCGATTATCACGATTACGACATATAAATTTAGGGCGGATGCGTCGATAAGGCTGTTGACTGTTCCGCTGACGCCTCGATCTGCAACAATATCAATCTGCAAGCGTTCGTCAATGAAAACTGCCAAAGGTATGATAAATTAAAAGTGGGATACAAATAAAGAAATACAAAATAGAACCTGCCAACGATGCTCAGCCTTGACAACAGCCGGATCTGCAACCACTCAGCCAGGAGGCGGATCAGTGACCACAGCGGGTGGGGGCGGTACTGCTTGCGTTGACAATTCACCTAGGTATTTTTGAATCAACAACTACCATTTTTCAATTATTTTTATTTCAGCTGCGCCGCATGGACCAGGGTATTATTTTTTCTTACCTTTCTGATAAATTAATATTTTTTAGCAAATTAAAATTAAAGTTTCACAATATGAATACGAAAAATAAGGCAATATTTAGAACGGCTTCTGCACTTCATCTTTCTACAAAACGGAACATAAAAAAACACGTTGCCCCAAGTGAGGGAGTTTTCCGAAAATAATGTTTACATGTTACTTTCAGGACCTGCGGTTTGTGCTAAGGAAAATAATCATTTCCAATTCGACTGACCAAAGAAGAGTGTACGGGGGCTCGTTCGAATATTTCAGTTGATTTAGTTCAATTATTATTATTATTATTCTTCTATTTAATTTAAATTGAAATATTCGAATCAACTTATCAAACTCAAACTTAAGATCAATGGGGATTAAAACCAACGCAAACGGAACAATTTTTTACTTAGCGGAATGGTGCATTAATTTTAAAAATATCGCATGAACGGGGAATTGTTTATGATTTGACCTGACCAATCAATGAATAAATAATCTCATGCTAATCACTGTTGATTCATTATACCAGTTACAGAAATAATTAGCATACACCACACGAAGTAGCTCAAACAGAAAACTCCTTGAAAATACTATCTTATTCAGATGAAATAAAGAAATTCCAAAATTATTAGAAAAGGGATAATTTTATTCTACTCAAACCTCACCAAATTACTCAAATATCCTTCCCAACTAGAGCTTCAATTACCTCTACTAAATATTTTTATCTCAAATAAGCTAAATTCGATATTATTTGTCGATTATAATGAGCCATTTACCTTGACATTATTGTTTTTGAAAAGCGCTGTGAAGATTATTCAAAATTTCGGGTTAAATTTGGAAATTGAAATGAGAATGAAGATTGATTGGAATAAGTTCGCACGAGCTAATTTTTCAATATGAAATTCTCTCATTTACTCCATGTGTGAAATCGTTTAGAAAGAACATAGTCAGATCACAAAATTATCTTCAGAATCATTCAAAAACAGTCAATTCACTCGTCTATGTTTAGAAAGGCCAAATGAATTTTTGGGATTGATACTCATGGGATAATTTTATATCAGTGATTGATAGTATTTACCGGAACAGAATGCTCTTTAGACTTCTGAAAATAGTTCAGTGGATGAATTTCATCATTCAACTTCGACTCATGGTGGACTGCTGCACCTCTCTTCGTAACAGAATTTCTTCAAATCTTTCATCCGAGAAAATTTTTCAAGTCGTTTGTGCTTGGCATTTATGAGAAACGCTGAAACAAGTGGTAGGCAATCAATATCGTAGTTTCAGAGTCTGATATGGAGATTTTTGGAGGATCTTTAATTTTTGAGATAATGCAATCTCAATATTCAAAAATAGCGATTTTGGAGAAGTTTCCGACTATAAAGTTTTAGGGAAAAATCCAAAGTATATCTACAAAAACAATTTTCCATGATTATCAATTAGAAATCCGGTCAGAGGAATCGTAAAAAATGACCGAAAATTTCTAACGCATAATTTGAATGTTAACTTTATCATTCCGACATTTTTAAAGATGTGATAAACAGATTTTTCCAACACAAAATAAGATGTTCAGTTATAAGTATAGCAGTAGATCGATGGTTACTGTTTAAAAATAATAATAGATTTTAGATTTAAAAATATTATTTATTTGTGTAGGCTAATAAAATAGTTACGGTTGCTAAATATCTTAGGTTAATTAATAAGGCAACAATGTTGAGATGATGATGGTAGTGATTAACAGGTTTGATCTTTATTATTTCAGGGCGGGTTGAGTATTAGGAGTGGCAGGTGGAAGGGATTTCATTGAATCGTGTAGTTTCTCGTTGATTTTGCCCAATGCGGCCGTTAACCCCTGAATTGAATGATGTAAACAAAGTCGTTGTAATAAGTTTAATACCTTCATTTTTTCTTACATTCTGGCGAAGTTCTCGTTTCCGAGAATGACCTCAATTCGATTATGGAGGGTTTTCATCGCTTCATCGATGTCATCAACTAGCTTTTTCAACTTATCGAAGCTAGATCGGTACTTCTGAGATAGTTTATGCTATGAAAAAGAATCCTTAATATCCAGTTGTGGGTTCTTTATGAAGCGAAAATCACATTTGTGACAAACCCTTATTATTATGACTAACTCTCACCACGTTACTTTTTATCTGCTTGCATAATTCTCGCAACTCATTCTCGGCGTCTTCGAGGTTGCAGAGTGCCTCCTGAGATATATCTCTTATTTTGATTATCCACTGTGTGACCCTACTAAGAGCTCTTTTCGTCTCTCCTCCGTCAGACCGTAGGATAGGATCATGAGCGATTTAACTGCTCGGGAAGTGATGCTATGGCGACCGATGTCCAAATCTCTCAGTGCGCGTTCGCATGCGTGCTTTAAGATGAGTGAACGTATTTATGGCACGTTTCAAATACGACTTACCATAGTGAAGTTGCAGATCTCATCAGACACTTTCTTGTAGTCCTAAAGGTGGCAATTACCAAGTGAATTCATCAACTCTACTTACACTGTCGAATTCATATTCACATTGATCAACGAGCTCACGAGCCTAAAGCATTGACATTTTCTGCCCAATTATGATCAATCTTAGACAGAGCTATTGCCAAAATCCGTGTGTGTATCCCATTAACCCAAATATTCCTCGAAAATTCTGTTGTAAACCCCCTTATGTATAATTCTATTAGAAAAATTTATTCTCCCGTACCCTCTCCCCTAAAATTTCTCATTCTGACTTAAAGTCTGCCTAGGTCATGTTATGGTAAATTTGACTGACGCTTTCGATGATCATTTCTACATCAGGAATACAATAGCTGGCATTTCTCACTGAAGGAATGACGTCCTAAATGATATTCTCACAATCAGTGTTGGGACTTCTTTCGGCAAAAATTGTTTACGTCTATATAATACTGCTCCGTATCCTTCGTATTGCACGTCGCCTGGTAGATATCGAGCAATTTGAGTTGCATTTCAACCTGAGCCTTCTGAGCTAACAATTTCTCTCGTTCAAGATTCCGCTTCGCTTCCGCGATCTGAATTTCAATATTTCCTACTATGATCCAATATTAATAAATAGTATGCCCAGCAGTGTTGGTACCTCTTTCGACAAAAATTGCTTATTTGTATAACACGTCTCCGAATCCCTCGTATTGCACATCGTCCTCTGGTATTCGAGGTATTTGAATTGCGTGTCAATCTGATCCTTATGAACTGTCAATTGTTCTCGATCAAACTCCCTTTTCTCCACATCCTGAATTTCAATATTTCCTACGATGATCCAACACTAATGGGGACACTCCCGACCCAGAACTCGTTCAGATATGATGAAATAGAAATGTCTCATTCCAGAACTCGGTTCAAATATCGATAATTGAAGATAAGATTGATTAAAAAATCATTTCAGAGTTTTGTTGCTGATTTGCGCGAAATTCGACGTGTCCAAATGTCGCAGTTGATCATGAAGCTCTAGACAGAAGAGGAAAAACGAAGCAAGATATTGAATTGCTACTGCAGAATCCAGCAGCACGGGTAAATTTTAGTAGTTTACGAAAAATTTATTCCTGAAAATTAAAATACCCTTCATTAATTAGGGCTCTTACCAACCAAAATTAAAGTTACGAAAGTTGATAGTGAATTTTTGATAAAATTTCAGCTAAATATCAAAAGACGTCGGGCTTACGTCAAATTTGATGACGAGCTAACGAAGGTTGTGTCCAATAATCCATAACCACTTGGAACACCACTAGATAAACATGAACTACTCAGTGCAATTAGTGAATTGCTCAAAAGAAACCCAACAGGCATTGATTTGTTTTCATCGTTCATGTAAATGTAGAGAATATTTGTTGCCTAAATCGTGATTCGACTTCAAATTCTGTGCTAAGGTAGTGATAGAAACTTAGCAAGATCTTAACATTCTATGGGTTATTGAATCTCTTGTAAATTTGATCTAAACGACTCTAGAATAATAGATAATGCTTATGAAATTAAATCGGGGTTTTTAAAGCGAACTAAATAAACAATAATTATAATTATTAGAGTTTTGAATTGGTACATTCCCATATCATTATTTCCTGATCAAGTTCTAGTATGGGTGGAACATTTCTACTTCATCATATTTTACCGAGCTCTGGATCGGGAGTGTGCCCTTTCAATGTGTCTACCTCTATTTGTTACTAGCTTTCCGGGTGACGGAAAATAATATAGCATAAGGTAAAACGTAATCAATCTTACATAATAACCTGACGATTGAGAAGTCGATTCCTCTTTCATAGCTTCCTGAGTTGGAGGTTCATTGAATTCGATTCCCTCATTCTCCATCCATTTGTTGAAAGCATCTGGGTTATTCAGCGCTGACTTCATGCTCATTATGGTTCGGGCGAATTCTTCTAAACTCATGAAATAAATGTTGTTGCAGGTGTATTTACATTACCTAAATCAGTATATTTCTCAAATATTGCGGCGATAATGTTCTTAATATGATCATTCTGAAAATCGTAGAAATCTGGCATCTAAAATTTCGTTGGCATTTCTTATTGATAAAAATGCTTCTTGGTTTACCCTCGATCGATCCATTAGAAAACGCCATTTTCTATACTCTCTTCTTGCTTCTTTAGGCATATCTTTCGAAATCGCATCGATGCTATCGATTTTATCGGAAATAGATAAATCATCCACATTCCATAGACCTTTGATGATATTTTTATGTGAAACGTCCAACATTTTAACAAATGATGGTAGTTGCTGAAAATTTCTAATAAAATGACATCGTTTAAAAGAAAATAATTCATTACAGAAAATTCAATTTGAATTTCAACTTACGGGTTTGGAAATAGGATTTGTAGAGATTGGCACAGGTTCACCACTCATTTCGACTGAATTTAGTTAACTTCGAATTCAATCAATATGCCTATCAACGCTTTCTCGCGTGTTATAAAGCGAGCTAATATTAGTCAGTAAGACAAATGTTGGAATAGCGGCACAAATGCATTGGGAGAAATGAAATAATTTAAAATTTGATGAAAGTTTAGCAACTCTAACTTATGACATGCAAATCAACCTTTAACGCAATTTCATTTTTATTAGAACGATCCAACTTTTCAACTGATATCGCACACATCATTGATTTGATTTGAAACGTTGACAATGCAACATCACAAAAAATTCGATTTCAGTTGTTATCTATTCGAGGTGTTCTTACTATCTTCCCTTTTAGATAATGCTGAACGTTGAGATATAGTATGCCCAAATGAATTGAAATGATCAAATGAACTGTTTTGTAAAGGATATTCTATTGGGAAATCATCAACATCAAATGAAATGATACAAGGATTATGAATTAATAATAATGGCTCGAAAGACTTCAGAGGAGAAAGAATCATCGCCTATAAAATGAGTTATATCAACAACATGATTTACTTATTTTTGAAAAGCTCTTACAAACAAGTTCTTTTTCCATTTTATTTTCTACTATGACCCGGATATCGAAAATTTTCTCGACACAGATCCAGCCATTAATTACTGTTCGGGTCTATATATCCCGATCACAATGCCATTTTCTTTAACAATGGGAAACAACGCCTTTAGTTTATGCATTTTCATTTTAAGATTCTTCATAGTTTTATCTGGAAGATAAATAAGTACAAAGATGAAAATGCTAGAGCATGCATGGTTATGAAAATTCTTCTTTAACTTTTGAACTATTCGTTTATTAATTAAAATACAATTTATTGTCTATTTCAAAGATAAATGAAAATATTTTGAGATGTTCATAGATCAAGTTGTCGTTCGCCATTCAGTTATCCCTTGCAGGATATCCAGGAAGTACCACGAGGAGGTAGACGAACATCACTTCCCGCCACACAATCACACACACACTACCGCCTGGATTTTGGGCGTCTAAAATTTAATAATCTTTCAACTTCTCAATTATTATGTCGCCATTTTGTGCCATAGAAATAGACATTTCATTAGATGAACACACTTATCATCTTTTGGCATTATCTCATGTATTTATAGCATAAAAAGATACTTATTTTTACTACTTATCTAGCTAATCGAGATAAATTTCCATTTTTACCTGCTTGTTGAGCAGATTCTCTTTCCCAAACTCCTTCCAGATCAGTGAGACCGCCGATGTACACGATCTTCGCTCGGATTTGCCCTTTCGTCACCTTCTTCATCCAGGCGATCTTCTCGTTGATCTTCGCCCTGTTCTTCTGACGGCTGAAATTTTCAAATTAACTTTTTCTAATTTCTATTCATTTCAAAAGTTGCATCATCTCAAGATTCAAGTCATGTGCATTAGTGAATTCTATTTAATGAGTGCCGCCTCAATCAGATTGATGCAATTACAATTTTTTAATCTTTTGTAAAATGATTTACCGTTGACGCTGCTTCTCGTTGTACTCCTCCCTGTTCTCCTGGCGGCTGAAATTTTCAAAATAGTTTGCTTTCCCAGCGATATTATTGTTGACTTCTTGCAAATTTGCGAGAAGTCGACAATAGATACTTACTATTTCTGGTTCTTAGCCAGCTTTTGCTTGCGCAAGCCCTCGTTCTTGCTCATCGGCGGAATGCACGCCTTCGGCACTTTGGTCTTTGCTCCAATGCATGCCTTTTGCCAGCTTTACTAAAATATAACACTTGAGGCATAATGATTCCGGAACCTACCGGTAGATCGTGAATTCGTTGACATCTCGTTCGTAGATGTCCCTGGGCTTTGGGCTGGCAGGTTTTTCCTCGTGGAAGGTGCATCCCGCTTTCCTGAACGTAATCGAGATTAATTTAAAAATGAAAGTTTTGCCTACTCGAGTTTGTCCTTGTTCTCATCGATCCATTTCCAGAAGAGGTTGCGGTTTGGATGATTGGATGTTCTGAGTTCATCTAAATTAAGCAAATATTATTTACCAATATTGATCTTATGAAGCTTGAAGATCAGTCAATAACTGTCGAATTTCGCAATTCATACATTTTAGAATAATATTTCAGATATAGAAATGCATTTGAAACAGTCTAGATTTTTACCTTCTTATTATATATTATACGAAATATCTCTTCAATGATAATCAGTTCGAAATACGACGATTTAGACGTCGAGATTTGTCCAACTTAGACGGACATTATTTGAGATACGGTATCTGAAATTCACATTTTTAGGTTAAAAAATCGATTTGGGGATAAAAAAAAATAGATGAAATGGTCTTTCTCAGAGAGATTTGTTTAGAGGAAATGGCTGTAAAATGAAAAACTCAGAAAGAATGACCATTCACAAGATAGAGAGAAACGAAAACATTCAAATGACAGAAAATAACGCAGAAGAATTTCTAACCCATTTGCATGTAAGTGAAAAGGTATTGAAATGTGAAAATTGGATTGGGAATTCAGAGGATGGAATAGGTTGCAATATGATAGACGAATTGGAGAAGAATGAAGGAGCAGCTCTGTTATATCAATTTTACTGTAAGAAAGTGGATGATCATCATCGACTGAAAGTGGTCAGATAGGCGAAATAGTGCGTGAAAAGATGTAGAATGGTACGAAAGGCAAATGGCTTTCAGTGAAAAATTGAGAATGGTTGGTGGAAAGTGGCTGTATTGCACGATTTGAATGTGAGAAAGGCGGAAAGATGGACGATATTCGAAATAAAGGGATAGAGAAATGTCAACGGTTTTGCTTCATCGAAATACCAAGGGAAAAGATGAAGAATGAATACAAAAAAAAACAACGTGAATTGCGTACTCGAGTAGAGTGGTATCAAAAAGCCAGAAAGCTCTATTCTACACCATTTCTCTTTGAAGTGCCTATTATGTATTCGGATGTGATGCAAGAATAACACCATCGAAGACAATTAGATATCAATTGAGCAAATTTCCTATGTAGCAACATTATTGAATGAGCAAGCATTGAATTGTGATATCAAATGTCAATAAATCTTTAGGGTATGATTTTCTAAGAGATTTATGCCAATTTCAATTCAAAGCCGTCATCTTTCCTCTTTTCTTCAATACAGTCTCTCGATTTCGCAAGTTGCAGGTGCCAATTTTCTTCGAGCAATGTAATGTTTTGTTCTGGTTGCATTGGGCATAGGGATGTGAGTGGCCGCTGAAAGATCGATCTGACCATTCCATTCGCTTCGCATCGATCGATTTCTATTCCTGCCATTCGAAAACTCGAGGAAAAATGACAACCGAGCAAGAAGACCCGGTCATGGAAGATACGGAAATTTGTAACGAAGAAGAAGAAGAAGCGCAGCAGAGAATCGGTAAGTTGTAGGCTTCTTTAGAAGATCAAGTTTTATAGACATTTTCTGGGTTAAAATAACACACTGTAGGAATAGAACACTATTCGCTCCACAATTATAAAGTTATGCTTGATTAGATTAATTGAAAAATTCATCTATCTGGACAGTCTTTGGGCATCTTTATCAATTAGCAAAGTATTACGACATATCTGTTGATCGCCTTCGCGAATTCATTAATGTACGATCCATTCAAAATGAATCAACTCTTCATTTCTAGAGACTGTTGAGAGGAACCTTGCTGAAATTCGAGAGAAGATGGAGGACCTGAGAAATGTTCTGATTAGACAGGAAAGAAGAATGATAGCTCTGCGTGAACAGATGAAGACGAATCTGAGACAAAGGTGGAGATGGCTGAAGTCGAATGGAAGGACTGACGAGGAGTGCATTCGAAACATGATCGGAATGAGCACTCATATCAGGAAGTTCATCGTAAGCGACAATTTTATAGCTTCAAAATATTCTACGAAGTCGACAAAATCTGTAAAAACAACTTATTTATCGAAAATGTTCTTCCCAATGTCGTGCTCAATTTTTGAAAATCATTGAATTGAGAAAAATCTCATTTTATAGAAAAAAAAACTAGTTAAAAATCGTAGAAGATTTGAAGGAATAATTCCTGTTCGAATGAAGTCAGATACAAATCGATTTAGAAGGCACATAAGCAAAAGAGGAAGATCATTGGAAAATCCTGGACTGACTACCACAAGGCAGTGAACGACTTGAATAAACATGTAAATTTTTAAATAAAAACTGCGAAAATACAAATATTTAGGCTGAATTGTTCGGAGCGATGCTGAAGCAGAAGGAAGAATTGGAAAAAGCTAGAGACAGCTGAACGAATTATTCAAAATTCTTATCTTTGATCTCACTAAATAAATTAATTTTCATAAAATTTATGTTTATACTTGATTTCAAAATACTCCCGGAACAAATCTTTTAAAGTACCAGTTCTTGGATTAATTTTCATTCCGTTATTCTTTTAACAAATTTACAACAGATTGATTGCATTACGACAATAAAGAAAACTCACGAGGTCAGCACTAAATTTGTCTCAGTCCCCTACTTCGCATGTCATGGGGTTTCCAGATAGCCATTTCCATTTTCGAGACATTGTTTTATCCGTTGGAATTGTTTAGATTTATCAGAAATGTGCACGCTCACGAATACAGTAAATCGATAGAAGTCGATTTCGAGAATTCATGCTTGCCGAAAAAAGAAGAAACACAAAAAATTGTCGCGTTTTCAAAATGTTGCAAGGTCACAATTCAAATACGCGACTTTAATGATCCTGTTGTACTTTTGCAAAGTGGCTCATTGTGTTTTGTTTCAAGCGAATTTTCACATTTTTTTTCAATTTTTAAAAACTTTTTCAGCTCAGCACTTGCAAAAATGACGGACGATCTCAATAGTCCGACTGTGGATGAATTGCATCAGTCGAGTCAGCCCAACCCCAGTCAGAATCAGAAAGAAGCTCCTACGATCAGTGAGAAATTTGATTGTATCCAAAAAGTCGTTTTCCTGCAAAATACTGACCACTTTTGTCAAAAATCCGAGAAAGTTTTTGATTCTTGGACAGTGAAAGTGGGAAAGAAATTTGCGAAAATCTTATTTTTAAAAGTTAGGAAAAGTTTTTGAAGAAAAAACTTATTCAGGAAAAAAAAACATTTGCAGAAGAAATCGAGGCTCTGATATCGGAGTATCGCGATATGCTGAAGAACAGAAGGAACGAGCTGGTAGCCAAGGAGTTCCGCTATAAGACCACCTACCTGAGGAGGTTGGATGTGGAGAGCAGAAAGACCTGGAGACGCGTCAAGTCCAAGCCCATCGAGGAGCGCATTTGCGTCGGGATCCGACTCTACTACTTCAACAAAAACGAGAAACGGGTTGGTGACACTTTTGAACGGAATAAACGGAAAAATTAGCAAATTGGTTTTGCACAAATTTTTGAAACGAAACTCTATGCCTCGTCATATTTTTTCGCAACCTACAGAATAATTTCGCTTCCAGTGATTTTGATTAAAAAAACAAGTTATCAAAATTTTAGGGATAAATTTCTAATTTGATTTTTTATTGACTACAATATGGCAGACTGTTTGTGGAAAATTGCTAATTTCTAGTCAAGTTGATCAATAACATGAGACGGGCATCATTTGCTCTTAATTTTTTTCAAAAACCCGCCATTTCAGACTTCGCGCAAATGGCTGATGAAGGAGTTCGGGAAGATGTGGGAAGCTCTCGAGGACGCTCACTCCAAGCTCAGGATTGCTGTAAGTTTCTTTCCATTGAAAATATAAATCCAGGCATTGGTTGGACAAATTTTCATGAATCTTTGTGACTTGCCCGCTTATGATCACGAAAAATTCAAATGACAGCTCCATTTTATTGTTATTATTTTTTAGGGGCTTTTAAATCCGAAAATTAGCGATTTAGCCTTCGTTCTTTTCTATAGACACTTTCTCTCAATTTCCCCCGAATTCGTTATATTTAATCATTTTTCTCGGGAAACAGATTACGGTAGCCTGAGAAAATGCTACTATACGAAACTTCTTTACAAATAGTTCGAATTTACTGATTTTCTCTAACTTTTTTTTTAGGAAGAACGTTTGTCGCAAATGAAGGCGACTCTGAGAAAAATCGACAAAATGGACGTTGAGCAGCGGACGCTGATTGGGGAGCTGGAAGTGGATGAAGAAGAGGAGGTGGAGACAAGAGGCATGAGCACGCAGACGGACGAGGTCGGGATGGCCGATGCTCAGACACAGACTGAGGGCTGATTCCGGCACGTCAAGCAACAGAAAAGCGAGCAGTCCATTTGCATTCAATCAATTGAAATTTGAAAACGGAGGTGAGAGCAAATTTTTGGTTTTTGTTTCGATTTTCAAAATTAAATGTTGTCTTACTCCTGCTCAGAAATTAGCAAAATTTTTGGCAACAAGACAATGAAATATCATGATTTTTTCTCCTAAAAGCAAGCCCACTCTCTAAAAGTTGATTTTCGCTGTCTTGTTGTCAAAGTGTATCATTTCCAAATCATTCACCATTTGATCAATCAAGCTATTCGATTATTCGATATCAATTCCATCATCAACTTTATGCAACTACGATTATTACTGATTTGGTCCATTATTATTCTCTCGAAAGAACTTGTAGTACTATTCAATTTCAAGGGCTTTGATAATCAATTTTCATAATCATGCTTCTGAATTCTGATTGCAAGGTAAAGGAAACTTGCTCAAAATAAAAACGCTATTCTTTCAAATCTTTCAAGACTTATTCGAATATCAGTTTTGTCATTCCGATTACGGTATTTTTTCGAAGTGCCGTTCTGTGTCATTTCTAGAAACACCATTTATCTTCAACCGTTCATATAATTCCCCTTCAATTATCTGCAAATGTTCCACTCTTCCCCTGTTCTCGTGTAATTCTGTCGAAGTCAAAAGCGCCGAATCTCTGCACGCAGCGCAGCTTCGAAAGAGAAGAGAATTGGAAAGAGAAAAGATGATGCGCACTTTCTTGGGTATGCAAAAATGAGAGAAACAAAGAAACAGACAAAATTAGAGAGATAGAATATTTATCAGAGAGAAAAGGAAGAAAAGTTAGAGAGTGATTATTTAGGCGTTGAAAAATATGAGTCTAGAGAGTCAGACAAATGTAGAGATCGAGAAATTATCATAGAGAGGAAGAGAAAAAGAATAATTCCAAAGGAAGAAACAGTTAGAAAAGAAAGAGCCTGAATATTTGCATTTCTGTGTGTCTGCACTCTCTGTATTCCCCTCTATCTCTGTACCCCGTTCCCCTGTTCCTTGCTTTCTCTCTTCTCTCTTTTGCCTGCCCTATCGGACCCTGCATCGTATAGTAGTCCCTTCCTCCTCTTTCCTTGCCCTTTCTGTATTTTATTTGTACATATTTGTTGTTGTACTCTTCAACTCTTCAATTTCAACACAGACCAACTTTCAACTCTCGACTGATGAAATCTTGAGTGGCCTCAATCGATATTCCAATTCTCTTGAAGCTTTTTTCATCACAATTTTCAAAAAAATAAAATATCGATCGATCTGAGAAGGAGTAGCTCAAAGTCAAAATTTGCTATAACATGTCTTTATTTCATAGATTTTATCTTCCTGAGAAGTTCTGAGATTTAGTGAGTAAATGTTTTTCTCCATTTTGAAAATTTTCTTACTTTTCAAAGTGCCAATTTTTATTTATTCATTCTCGATGACTCAATATTCAAATTTCATTCTGTAATTTTTCTATCGATTCACCTGTCTGTTTGCATATTATATTTCTTTCCACTCTCTCAGGAAGGAATCGAATGGAATGAGTCAGCTTTTGCCTTTGGAAATTCCCCCTCACTCTCCTTCATTTTTCTACTTTTCTTTCTTAACCGATAACGAGAAAAATCTCGTGAGTACTATTTTGGGAGCAAGAACAGAATTGTATCGATTTGATCAAATTTATTTTGATTTGACAAAAAGTAGCGCACGATTTTATCTTATAAATTTTCGAAATTCAATTTTTTTCATTATCGAACCAAATTGAAAGTCGAAATTCCTGAAAGCCCTTTCGAATTTTAAATTTTTCTTAAAGACGTAGTTCGCGCGTCTCTCTGACGAAGATACTTAATGATTTCATGCCATTTGATCGATTTTTAACTTTTTCCAATTCTCATTTATGAAACTTATCGTATGCGAGTATAGATCATTCAAAAAATTGATCAAATTTTACCGTTTCTTGAAACTTATTTTTTATCAGTTTTCTTTGAGATGATCAGGTCTTTTTATTATAAAGTTGCTTATCTGTATCAACTTACAAAAAATTCACGTGCATTTATCAACATTTTGAAATTTACACGAAAATTCGCACTTTCTTTCCCAAAATCAATATTGCTCGGTAATTATTTTCCTTGATCTTGCACGTTTCTCATTTCTTGACTCATCCCTTCCTGTTGGTTCGCTATCATATGATTTTCTTGCCGAACTGTACTTTTCTTTCAAATTTCCGAAATATCGATTTTTCTTTCTGATCTCTTGCAGCTTCGTGCATTCTTTTCTATGTTTATCCTCTACACAGCGCAGTGTTCCTTATGAAAATATTCAACGATCATTTTGCGCTTCTTATCTCATCATTCAATTCCAAATCTAACGAAGATCAAGCCTTTATTCTTCTAAAAATTTTAAAAATTCGGGAAGTTGTTTTCTTAAAATTGACAGGAAAGTTGTCTTCTTTTGGTCTAAACATGTTTCAAAACCTATTCATATGCTTCAAAATGAGATACTTCATCTCTAACTTCGAAATTTGGATCTTACCTTTCTTTCATGTTCATCAATTTTCATCATCATAGTTCGTTTCAGCTTTTGGTTTTGACCGCCGGCTATTTGCAGACATATGCATATTAGTCGTAGAGAGTGCTAGAGAAAGATAGCAGACAGAGAAAAGAACAAACTGATTATCTAATCACTGAAACACTGTCGACTATGCATTTCCTCTTTATGGTTTCTCTTCATCTTTTCCCATTATCTCTAACCTTTTACATATTCCTCTCTATCTCTAATTTCTCATGTGCTCTCTGAGGCAGAACCCCGTCTCTCCCTCCGAATGTTTACCTTCACCTTTTCTGCTTCTTTTCCCCCTCCTCATCTCCATCATCTCTCTTTATTTGTATGGGCTTCGACATCAGCGTTCTCTTCTTCTCTAAAATCTCGTATTTTGAATGTTCCCTCATCATTTTCTGATTCCCTGGATCTCCTCTTTTCATGTGATCTCCCGCAATTTTGCCCTGGGGCCTGTGAATTTTCAGTCTGTATGGAAGAATGAACGAAGAATCGCAAAACATGTCTGCGCCTTTTGACGCAGAAAATCCCCGGGATATTGATCAGTCATGAAATCATTTGGATTTTGGAGCAAACATGATGGATTTTCAAACAAGTTCGAATTTGTGGGTTCAAATTTCAGTTCGGCGAATATTTCAAATGAACGTACGAAAGATAAGAAATTTTTGCTTGATGTGAAGATTTTTTGAAAATCGAGTAGTGGCAGAGCTTTTCTAGCATTTCAATATTTTTTTCCAAGTTCCGACGCAGTTTTTCAATTTATTTCACTCGAATTATTTCCTACATCTAGAACTGTGGGTAATTGAAGCTCCTTAAACTTTAATTGAGCGAATTACAAGGGACGAAATACTCGAGAATAGAATTATATATCGAGTGAGACCTATTTGACACATTTTTTGTTTCTGATGTCCATAACGAAACTCAATTGTAGGTTTTATTATTCCATCATAACTCATTGAGTATTTATTTGATTGCTATGAAATGGAAAATGATAATATTATGAAAAATCCAAATAAATCGTTGACTGATTGAAGGCCCAAGCTAAAAATGTCTGTTGCTTGGAAAAGTCAATATGAATGCTCATCGCGCTACTTCCCACGCATATCGTTTCATCGATGATTCACTCCATTTTTGGACTATCGAAATTATGCCAGTCTGCTTTTATCATGTTTTACTCCATAGTTTATCATAAGATTATGAATGTTATGATTTTTTCTCTGAATTTTTGATCCGCTAATTTTTGTCATAACTTCTCAGATAGCACGATGATTGATCGAATTTTAGACTCAAAGTATGCATTTCATTTCCGTTATCATTTAACCATCGACATTCACTTTAATTTCTTATCCAAATCGAGTGTTCTGTTTTTTCTTTATTCTTACTTTTACGGGTAAGAGAGGATATTGCATCGTTTCTGACCTTTCAAAATCGTGCAATGTATTTCTTCCTAAACCAACTCCTGAATTTCATTTTGATCGATGTTTCCCTGCTTCCAGACGACGTTCCCCTTATTTTGTTCTCCCTATGTGGGCGTGGTTTCCTACGATCGGCTCGTATCGATTTATTGCTCACCGCAATCCTCCATCCATTCCTTATCGATATGTCTCTGCTTCTCTCTCCTCCGCATATTCTCACCACCTTCCTCCCTTCGTTCCTTCCAACATGGCTCTCTTCAATGTTTCTGACTCATGCCTGTACCGTTTTCCTCTTTCTCTCTTCCTTTTCAATGCTATTTCTCCAACACAACGTTACTCCAACCTTTCATCATTACGTTTTTACGTTCCAATTTGTCTTTGTTTTCAGATTTTGAGCTAAGTTAAAATCAATTAGATTTCAGGTTCGATCAACAAATCAATAACCAAGCAAGTTATCGATTGGCTGTCGATTTATATTCCCATCCCCTTTTCACTAAAAGTTAAAATGATACGGTTAAGACTACTGGTCCTTTTCGCGCTGTATCTGGCTTTCGGTAAGTTGCTTCAAAATTTGGTGAAGATATTGGATTTTATGATGCAGAATAGTGTTTAGACGAAACTGAATTTGTAAAATTCGTAATCAAAATGTTGTCTCAACTGATGCAAGGCCTAGTATTTTTCGCGGCCCAATAACTAACATTTCCTAGGTTATTACACGGACGCACAAGCTCTGAACGACCCCAGCACACAGTACATTGAGGGTCGACTGGGGAATCGACGCATTTTCTGGTGCCCGAGTGGATATGGTACCATTTTTCACCAAATTATCAAGAAAACAAATTGATCTTCATCAATTTCGTTTGCGAAAACAGTCATTCTAAGATATAGTAATGTATGTGGAAGATCATATAAAAACCATGAAAAAAAACTTTATTGTCCTGTAATTCATGAAGGTTTTAGATTACCGAAAAAAAAAGATATCCTTTTACCAAAATAATTTAAATTTCTTTTCAGGCTACCTAGCGTTCTGCCCGCAACCGACCGATTGGGACAGTTATACTTGGTGTTGCACGTGGCCGTACCTCAATTCCTGGAAGCCCTCCTGCTGCCAGTTCGCCATTCCGACTGGCGCCATGGTCTGCCTCATTCTCGCTGCATTCGTACTTCTACTAGGTTAATTTTTAATCTTTCATAAAATAAAAAAGGCTCCAAATTCTCATTATTCTTACGAAACAAACGTAGGTTTCAAATGATCACTAAATTGAAAGAATTTCCACATTCGACATTGTCGGTGCATTAGGGATATTTGACAAATATAATTGAGAAATTGAGTCATTGTCGTTTTATCAGGCAATTTTATGTATGTTTCGACAATTTAATAATCCTAAACTGATGTTTCAGTATTGATCGCGTTCTCGTGTTGGTGCTGCTATTGCTGTCCTCTCTACAAGCAGCTCTACGAATATGAATACGATGAAGAATAGTTCGATTTTCGAGGAAACACTGGTCTAGTTAGGTGAATGGTCATTCTTTTAGAAAATCAGATAATTGGGTAGTGCCTAGTACCCTAACCTGACCAGTAGTTTTAAAATTGAGCCAATATTTCGACGTCTGATTTTTCAAGCAAAGATTCTGTATGTTTTTGAATGATTTTTGAACGATTCAATATCAAATGACACGAGACAGAATTGTATGCAAAATTCACTGAAGATCAGCTTGCTGTCGGTTTTTTACTTATCATAAATTCTACTCCACTCTAATGAAAACGTTTTTCCTGTATATAATGTCGAATTTATGATGAACTCGAAAAATGACTGTAATATCTGCGTATCTCGAAATCTTTCATCCTACAAATCTTCGTACCTGCCATTGTAAAGCTGCGTTTCCCTGACATATTTCAGGTTTAATTCAATCATTTTCAAAATTCGTTTTAGTCTAAACCCACATATCCTCTTACCTCTCGCTACTTATTACAATTGTCTGCTTGATTGACAAAATGTGATCTAATTTTAAGAAAATTTTGAAGAAGATATATTCCGATTTTTAAGGAATATATTTGAAAATCCAGATTTTCCTCTTTCAAAATCCTATTTTGTATAGAAGTGCCCCAGTGTTACCCTACTTTTACCCCTTATTTTCAAGGAAATATTTATCGAAATTCACTTATTTATTACTCGGCCTTATTAATTCCTGTCAATATTTATTGACTGTTATTGATTTTTTTGCCTACCATGAAATGACAACGAGTGCATTTTTCAAAAAAGGACAAATCAGATTTTTTTCACTAAATTGCACTTTCTGTCATTTCACATTCCCTCACGAAGTGACTCTAAAATATTCTACGCGAGCTCAATTTTTATTTTTTAAAATTTTATTTTCTAATCAACCCATTCGTATGATCTTACAGAATTGTGGCAAAACATTCACTTATTCGTTGTTTACTTTTTCATGTTTTTTCTTAATTTTTAAACTTACTCTATTCATGAAATCTAATAAATTTCTAACTCGTTTTCAGTTTCTTACTTTTGATGACTTTACAGGGAAATTCCTATTTCTCGTTATTCATTGATTGAAAAACTATTCAACGCGTTTAATGATACCTATTTGTGTTTTCGTTAATATTTTTGATGAAGTAATAAAGTACTATATAATTTTTCGAATTCCATAAGTTTATTTAATAAAATTTGAAAACGAATAAATAACAAATAAAAATTAAAACAAAAAATCAAAACAACTCGCATTTGATGGATATGTTTCAGCCTGATGATTATTTCCATAATTCTTCCCACTCACCAGGTAACCGATCGCGCAGATTCAGACCGATCAGAGCAGCCAATGAAGCTACCTGAAATTTGAAACTAAAACTATGTGATGAATTTCACATATCATTAGGCATCTAATAACTCACATTCTATAATGATCATAAATAGGTAGTTTGAAGCATGCAGAAATCATAAATTGAACAAATAGAAAAGTGATGCTATTTTTAAAAAAAACTAATTCGAACTTGTTCAGCCATTTTGATGTTCGGCTGCGGAATCGTGGAGTGGAATTTCTTGCCGAGCACTTCGATTATCGCTTCGTATTTCTTGTTGACTGGGTTCAGAATCTGAAACATCTCATTTTTAGTGGAAAAATTCTAAAAATGTATTTTAGTAAATTATTCGAAAGGAAAAAAAAACTCTAGAGGGAAAATGACAAATTATTGCTACATTTATGAAACTTTCATGTAATGAGTGAGAGAAAAATCGTACCCTAGTATAGACAGGCATAGGAGCGTGGATTTCCCTGAGATAGTCCTGCAAAGCCTGTTTCGGAGTCAGCACATTGTGAACTGCATCACGGAGTTTCTTTCTGAAACCATTCCATAGTGAGCAATAAATATTGACTTTGATGATATGTTTCAAAATTTCTGCTAATAAATTGAATAAGTTATGAACTTCAATTATACGACTTTAAACCTTGGTTATATCAAAAAATTATATTTTTCTATCTTATAACGTGAAAACGATGAAGTATAATTAAGAAATATACCAAATAAATATCATAACAAAAGTCGTGTTGAAATTGAAATTTAGAGAAAAACATTCCATGGTCGAACTCACTTAGGGAAACTGACATCGATGATGAGCGCTCCGTGCTCGTCCCTCTCCTCTTCTGGTTTCCGTTTGCAGCTTTTCCGCTTTCGCTCATTCTTCTCATGCTCGTACTTCGGTGTTTTGTCCCAAATTCGGCAAATTTCCAGCAGACTTCCGGCAGAAACTGTACTTTGGACTTTTGGGTGCTGGAAAAGGGAGCAAAAATTTCGAAGTTGAAGAAACAGACTCACTGTAAGCCTCATTAATTTCTAAAGAAAGTTTTCTTTGTAAATATTGAGTAAGGCTTACAAACGAATGACATCGCTAGCCGAAAGAATCAGTGATCAGTAAATTTTATTTTTCAATATCTATTTTTACATCAATTTTTATTAAACTTACGGCTGTACTTGTAAGAATCCGCTGAATACAGTATTTTGTCTGCGCGCATTGTTCTTCGAATTCACACGCCTAAAAATTTCTAGTAACCCATTTCGTACCCGTGCTAAAATTTCTGTATTTTTAAGTATCATCCATTTGTTAACCAATATCGAATTGTAATGCGAAGGGAAGATCAATCTTTGTTGAAACATAACCTATTATCCATTCGACAAATACAATGTTTGATTCGTAAATCGAAAAAAAAAATCATCAAATAAAACCTTACCTTATCAAGAAAATCGCTAATTTCTTCCTCCTTTGTCAAAAGCCCTTCTTTGCGAAAAATGGACGGAGTCCAAAGAGCTCTTCTGGCCAGCATCACAGAACTCACTGCACATTTCTCCTTGTACTCAGCGATATCGGAATATTTCACGATTTCATCGGAAAGGCCACTGAAAACATCATTTTCAAATTGCACCTATCTTTCCATAGTGAAATTTTGATTCAGTTGATGAAAACATTGAAAAATATGATATATTTTGAAGAGTGATAAATCTAGAAAGACAATATGGGTCGATTGGTTCATTGCAATTGTTGCCGAATAAATTGCATGCTATAAAATCAATCGATAAAATTCGATATTTCATAATCGGACTTGCAAGTTTTTCGAACTGCATTATTCCTTATTTGATGAATTGTCATAGTCAGTTTTGAGTTACTATCCCTCGTCACATCTTTGGAGATGACGCGACGAATCTGTGCAGCCGTTTTCTTGCAAGTCTGTTCATAATTTTGTCTCTAAAACTTACTTAGCAATGATGGGCACTTGCACCGTCCTGGCGACCTCCCTGATCTCCTCGATTCTGACCTTGTCCGGATTCCTCTCGTTCCTCTTTCTGCCGTGCACTCCAATTGCCGACACTCCACACTTCTCGATCTCGCGCACCAAATTCAGTGTTAAGGATGGCTGAAGCATGTTTCATAAAAATCCCATACAAGTTTAGCACTTCGTGGAAATGCACTAAAACTGAACTGAACAAATAAATCTAAAAATCAAAATCAAAATTGAATTTCTAAAGCTGGCAAAATTGTATTTAGTTTGAATTATGTAATCATGCATTATATTATCTTCTAGAATTTTCCGACTTTATAGAGCAAATTTGAAACTTACATCATTGAGAACACGAATTTTGCAAGAAATTGGCACTTGGGCTGCTGCTTTCAGGGACGTTAGAATCTGAATCACTTGATTTTTCCGATGAATTGTCTGGAATGATCTCGTACCTCTTTGACTTTGTCGGTCTGCGTGAGGAGCGCGGCGCCCATCCCCGCGTGGACGGAGAACGCCTTCGGACAGCCCATGTTCACGTCGATCGCGGCCACGTCCGTGCCTCTCAAAAATATTCCAAAATTCTCACTTGTTAGATCAACGTTCATTGATTTCCCTCCGATAATTTATAACTCATTGTAGTTACGACCTTTAATACCATCCCAACCTCATTTTTTTCTTCTCATTACTATTTCTTCGATTCTCCGAAAAGGAGCTGGTAACTACAAGGGATTATAATTGATGAAATCTGCTATTCTGATAAAAAGCTTAAAAATTAGTGAGAGATTTTTCTTAAAAACTAAAATTTGGCCAAGAGACTTCGGTCAACAATCCGTCAATAACTTCTCTTTGCAATGAAATTTGTAACATCGTTGAAACAGAAATTTGGAGATCAAAATTTCACAAATTTTCTTATTACTTTTCGAAAGCTGTGACTAAATTAAGAACATTTTCTCGTGATATCTGCAATGGAATCATTTTTAGTGAATAGATGAAATTTTAAACGTATTCAGTTGTTTTTATTTAGAAATGGTACTTCATACATCGATAATATATTGGCACTTTAAATTTATAGACCATCAAGATAAGTTCGTGAACTTACACCAACTTAGCGACTCCCGCAGCGCCTTCGCCCGAATTTGTGCCGATTTGGAGAACGCATTTCTGCCTCTCCGCGTTGCAGATTCGCAGCACGATGTCATCATTTTGGGCGTAATCGATGCAGTCCATTGTGGCTGAAGCCCAAATTCAGAAATTTTACGAAATATTTCCAAATATTGACTTCAATTTGGTAAATCACAAAATTTTGCATGGGTTTTATTGTCACAAACATTGAAAAATGCTCGAAATGACAGTCAAAAAGCTATGATTCAAGTAAACTTCATACAGTATTTTTATTTCAGATTTTAGTAGATTTGAGTAGATAGTTCAATCACTCGACATTTTAAGAAAAACTTACTATTCACTTTTCGCTGGCAGGCAAGCAATTTCTGATCGATGATTTCCTCGGTATAAACCACGTCTGCACCGTAGTCCAAAGTCTGCATTCTGAAAAAAGATTCTATCATTCTATCAATTTTAATTGACAAATTCTCAATTATCGGATTTGATTTTTTTTAATTTTATTACTTCTTTTTGAAACGTAACAAATCTACTTTCTTTTCAACGATGGAAAGAGATCGCTTTTAGAAAACCCTTTCAATAAAACGATATAAATTTTGGAAATGTTCGAATAAGCAGTATAGAGGCATGCCAAAAAAGAATCTAACTCTTATTAAAAAAAGTTAAATGATCTGAAACCGACCTGAGCGGAGTCCTGCCTGCTCTAACCATCGGGGCGAGGATCGCCTTGTTGCTGTACAATTCGTAGCCTTGACTTGTCAAATCCATTTACCTGAAAAGGTCAAAAATGAAAGATTGTTTAAAAGTCGAATATATCATCACGGACAAAACCTCACTCAAAATGTGTGCCAAAAATACTTCTCGAAAATTTATTGCTCGAAAAAACGGTGCTAAAATGTACAGTTGAAATCGAAACATACACAGCATATAGTTATTGTTATCGATACTTATCCAAATCAATATCATAATTGAGTGAATCATTATCTAAAGATCATAAAATCCTTGAAGCACTTTCAAAAATCATAACTTCGTAGATGAAGGTTTGAAAATGTTTCAAAATTTGACATGCCGTAAAACTTGAAAATAAAAAAAACGCATGTAATAAGTTTTACGGCAGTCAAATATTTAAAAAAAATCATAAGTGTGCATTGAAAGGCGAAACGATGAATGAGTTTGAATACACAGGACACAAACTATCCTTGGCGTCACAGTAATAAAAGACTTTAGATATCCTTGATTTGCAAATTTCAAAAAGAAAATAGAAAATTTTCAATCCTTTAAATTTGAAAAAACTCATAAATTCAAACTTTAGAATTTAGTCCAAAATGCTCATAAAATTTTCATAATTTAGAAATGTTTCAAATTTCAAAAACTAGAAAATGACGAGATTGAAAATGAAGTCTTACAAGAAAAAATAAAATTGATTAGGAAAATCATGACAACTTTAGAAGTGGTTAATTATCCAAAAGTAAATGAAAATGATATAAAGAAATCCGCAAGTTTGCTACCAAAAGCCGAGTTAGATCGAGAAATTTTGAGAATTCTCGAGGTAGATTCACAAATCATACCTATTCGAAGACGAGTTTTCATTGGATTGAAACAATTTCGGGTTTGATTGAAAAATTCAATATATTTAGGGAAAAGTTACCAAATTTGGAAAACAGGATTTTTGCCAAATTCATTCGCAAATCATGACTGCGTCCTCGGCAGTGTCCCTTCCATCGACGGAGCTCAGCTCGGAAGGCGGATCTGATTTGTCCGGTTCACCGAATATCTAAAACATTTTCAGATAAGTCAATTCTGTAAGAAACAAGAAAAAGAAGCTTGACTTCGTCTTTGAAACTTTTATGATTCGATAAGAAGAAACCATAATTAAAATGGCTAAATAGCTGACCATAGAATGATATGCTTCGAAAGCGCAGGCTGGTGACTGATCGTCTTCGAGCCTGCGATGGATGCCCGCCCAGCCACGCAACATCCCGACCAATTCATTCGAGTCAGAGCGACCATTGTGGGCTAAAAGCACAACTTTATTTTCGAAATTCAGGATAAGTAGAGTTGGAAGAAAGAACGACTTTCACGATTAAAATTGGACAGAATTTCAACTAATTTAAGAACCTTTCATAGAATGGTTATGATCAGCCTTGAGACTTTTGTTGAAATTTGGCCACCGCACCGCAGTCGCGGTGGAAAAGTCCCAAGTCTGGCTATGATTCGCAGAAATCTTTTCAATTTCAGTTATCTTCTAAAATCTCTTACCATGAATAGCCCTCGAAACAACATCAGCAATATAGCATCTCTGCTCGAATGATAAAATCTCGTCATTTTCAAATGTTTGCATATTTACTTCCGTTACAGAGCATAGAGCATCCTATAAATTATTGTTAAAAGCTTTATAACTGAGAAATAGCATGGAGAAGGTAATTATTGTCATCTGTTCTCATGCTATTTCTTTGAAAAGGGTATAGAATCTAAAAAAATACCATAACGATATCCATCGAAGCTTGGGGTAATTTAGAAATTTGCTGCGACAAACGATGCAATTCTTTACCGAAACGATAGAGCTCAGCATAGCGGAGATATCTAAAGTGTAACTATTGAAAACTCAGTTTATATTTCATATGTTTCAAAAAACATTTAAAAGTATTTGATATTCTTCAAGATTAGTAATTCTGATTTGCACGAACTAAAAGATAAAAAATTGAAACATTAGGAGAATTATAACCCTCTTTGATACTGAAATGTCGTGAATAATTTTTGAAAAAAAAAAAGTTTCACAAAATCATCAAATTCGCCTCCTCATTCCAAACTTTAATATAGAGAAGATATTAGTTCCGAAAAAAGTAGATGAACTCACTCTTGTGATCCAGGAGTCAATCCACCATACCCAGTGCTGACCGTGTTCTCATCTTCTTCATCTGCAAATATTCAATTTTTAGTTGGGTGAGTTTTTTTTTAAATTTTATTTTCAATGATCTTTTCCATCAAAGATGGGATAGATCTACAAGAATATCAAATTTATGTAGTTTCAAATCTCGTACCTTTATCCTGTTCATCCTGCATGTTGTTCTGTGCATGCACATTCGATGCAGCCACTCCATTTCCAATTCCGTTCTTCTCCTGAAACTTTGTCATACTTCGAAGTAATCAAAAATAAAGGCAATAGTCAACATTTCAATCGAGTTCTCTGTACCACTGCATTACAACAAACAGCTCAAAACTACGGCTCTTGATAAATCTAAGTTTCAAAGGTTCAGAAGACAGCGTTTTGGTAAAAAAATTTTTTGGCAATTAAATTTCAGAACAAAAACGTTTTAAAGAAAATGATGAATTTTGTTTCAAAAGCTACTAAAATTCGCATTCTTAAAACACAGTACAATGCTTTCTCCAATCAATAAGAAAGAAAAATTTCAACTTCTCTTACCTTGGAATTTCCATTGGCTGAACTTGTGGTTTGTGTGGCTCCTCTCTGTTCCGCTCCCTCATTCTTGCCCTGTTCGTCAGACAGCTGTCTCCTAGCTGCAGTTGCCCCCGAACCGACAGGAGGCGACCTCCTGACTGGCGGACCGTCCACATCCAGGGGCGAGCTCGACGAGGCCACTGCCGTGCGGCTCCGTTTGTACGGGTTCGGGGTGTCCTTTCGGCGGGTAGGGCCTGAATAACCTTACTTTTTTCAACAAAATAATACGAATTTCTAGATTTCGATATCTTTTCGTCATTTTTCAAGAAAAATGGCATAAAGATCATATTTGTAGCAAGTTTTGCATCGTTAAAATATCATTTTACAAAAGAAACACTGACTAGTAGAAGTCCTCTTTGAAGAAGTGCTGGGCGCGAGTTCGTTGCTTCCCCCTTGCTGCTCAGTTGACTCCCTCTTCTGCTGCTGTCCTCCTGCCGCTGCAGCTCCACTCACTCCATTCTTCGCCTTTCCATTCATCGAATCCACCATTGCATTCGATTTTCGAGCAGCGTCCTGAAAAAAATCGCTAGATAGAAAACTACAATTAGGAACATCTTTGAAATTCTTCTTTCAAAACTATTAAAAACAGACTTGCGAAAATTAGTATTCGATTCCAAATATACTAAAATAGGATTTCGCACATCCTAATTCAAGGAAAAATAAAAAAGAACTTTTCAAAGATCGCTCAAAATTTGATTTTTGAAAAACTTACAACTCGAGCCAAATTAGCGGACAACTCGATGAGCTGAATGCTCCTGATGAGTAGTTCTGCATGGGGCTGTCCGTTGAGGAAGTCGGGGTAGTCCTTCGAGAGCAGATCGATTGCCTCTGTCGGACGACGGTTCTTGATCAGCTCAATCACTTCTGCAATGTTAAATAGTTCTTCATATATTGTTACAGCTAGCTAAAAAGAATAATTGTAAAATATATTTGCAAAATGTAAGGAATTTTTGAAACCTATTCAAACCAACTTTATGACACTTTCAACGAAAATAAATTTTGCAAGATAATTCTTTGAGCTTTTTTCCAAAATTGAAAAATCTATGCACGAAATATGATTATCCAATTTTTATAGCAATTTGAAAAGTAGCCAATGCTTCAATGACAAAAAAATTAGATCTTTCCAATTTTAAATTCAACTGACTCTTTCTGTTGTTGATCTGCGCCTCAGACTCGTCGTAGGCTATGTCGGTCCGTTTGTTGAACGCGGACAGCGTCTTTGTGCAGCCTTCGTAAGCAAGGAACGAGGCAATTGCGCTGAAATTGGAAAATTCATCACTTTATAATTTTATATTCTCACGAAAGCAAAATATATTTGCTATTTAGACTAAATGAATAAATTCAACGAAAACTTGAAACAATCAAATGTGTAATGTTTTTTTTCATTTTTAATTATTTACTTTCGTGTGTGATTGTTTATCTCGAGTAGAATTGGAAAAGTAATGATTCTTTGAAATCTATTTTTTACTATTTTAAAACAGCTAACCGATTGATGTAGGTCTTCTTTTCAACTGGAAGGTCGATTTCGACGATATTCTGGGTGATGCTCTGGTTGATCGACTGAAAAAATCGCTTTGAAAAAAGGCAAACTTTAAAGTTAACTGGGAAACCTTAAGCCTTGAGAAATACTGTGGGAATGGAATCTTTCCCTACCATTTCCCATAATATTTCTTACAGTTTGAAGGCTTGAAGCTTCCAAATTACAAGATTTTCATAAACTCAAACCTTGACTTCAGAGTGAAGGTCGAATAGAAAGGGTTTCTGCCCGAAATTGACATCGATGATTTCGTCTGGCGATTGGAGACCCACGATCGGGTACAACTCCTTCACGTCCTCCATGTTCTTGCACGCCACTCCTGCAAACAATCCGAATATTGAATATCGGAATTTCTAAAGTCGATTGAAAAAGCAATACTGCAAATTTTGCTCATTCGTGATAAAAGTAATGGGAAATGGTCAACCAAACAAACAATATCCTGATATTTCACTTTTCAGAAAAAAAGATATCACTTTGAAGCATATCTTGTTTGATAAATGCTCTGAAAATCTTTATAATTCAACGCGTTTTAATTATTAGTTCTCAAAACAATTTTCCAATCGATAGATGTCATTTGAAACGTACAAGAATGGAATACACATCTCAAACGATGTAATTTTTCTTCAAAATCGATGAAGTTTCCACTTACCCAGATGTTTTCCATTTTTGGTGAAGAAAATCCGTCTCTGAATGAGATTGACTCCGCATCCGACCACATCCCCGGCACCGAACTTGCTCGCGTACTCCGTGCCGTTGCCGGAACGATTGAAGAAATTCCCGTCGTCTCCGTGATAGCCATACGATTTGTTGTCCCAACCTGGCAATTTCAAAGGTTCTTTGTTGTTTTGACATTTTGAAGATTAAACTCGAAGATGTTTCAACTCCTTTTCCTTCGTTCAAATAAATAAACTGAATAACAAAAATTTTGAAAAGTCAAAATTATATAATTCTCAAAATCCTCCAAAATGGTTGAAAAGGCTAAATTCGCTGCGTTATCAATGACAAATGTAAATAGAACACTCAAGTTGCTCACCTGGCAATCTGTCATTCCTGATTTCCTTGGAGCAGACCCCGATTCCCATATAGCAGCCCAACTGACCCTTGACTATCGTAACTTCGTAATAATAGACTCCACAAGCGAGAGGAATTGGGAAGTTGGCTCGGACCGAGGCGGCCTCCTTCGAACGTGTTGCGGATTCTGAAAGTCGCGAAATGACCGATTTCAGTAAATGGACAAGTTTATGATTTAAAATAAGTTTCAGAGCAGCATTCGAAAATTCAAGTGTGAATTAGAGATTCGATTCGAAACGTGCCGAGCTTTCTGTCTTTTAAAATCGAAAATTTCTTTTTTATTCATTTGAATTATATAAAGTGATTGGAGGAAATATTACTTCATTTTAGTAGTTTATCTGAAACATACTTCTTTTGGTGAACTGCACTCGCAGTCCAATGTGAGAAATGGAAAGAAGTGGAGAGGCGTCATTCTTGTTCCAAATACGAGGCAGGGGATGCTCCTGAACATATTATTTTCTTGATACATTTTATATAAAAAAAAACATTTTGACAC
The DNA here is from genome assembly GCA_002287525.1 of Diploscapter pachys. Classification (NCBI taxonomy): domain Eukaryota; kingdom Metazoa; phylum Nematoda; class Chromadorea; order Rhabditida; family Rhabditidae; genus Diploscapter; species Diploscapter pachys. The sequence goes on from LIAE01007695.1 coordinate 125,269, forward strand.
TATTAGGGGTTCTACTTGCAAAAATTCAAGTTCTTCTAAACTTTGGAATCGAGTTTTAGTTCCGAACTTCCTAGCTTTATCAACTAAAAATGTACCTTTGTATCGACATGCGGATAGAGCGAAGATAGTCTTTGGACTACTGTCCTTTCACACTCCTAAATTTCTAGATTTTTAAGTAGTGAGAAATAGTTCCAACTTCGTAAGTAGTGGCGAATTTTGTGTTGAGCGCGTCGATGTTGATGTTGTCTTCCGAGACACCGCGGGATGCTGATGATAACTAAAAATGATAGCATTAGTATTATCAACACTGAAGTATGTTTCTGACAAATTTCATATGCAAAAATTAGCCATCCTATTTACTCGGATCATTCTCTAACTTCAGCATATTTTATCCAACAAAAATTCGGTAATTCATGTAGGCTTCAAAAATATACTATTTATCATTTTTTTCTGAGATTTGCCTACTTCCTCTCCAGTCTCATCGTCGTTAGAAGACCCTTCTTGATCCATCATCTGCGGATTCATGAGAACGCGGTAACTCATCCTTCTAATCGTGAATGATCTTGAGGCTTTCTGTCAGCACAAAATTATCTGCAAAAATCGCCAGATTAGAAATAATTTTCACGAAATTCAGATATGCAATGGCTTGATAACCATTATTATTCAATCAAAATTTTAAAAAAATGAAAACTTGTAGAACTTTATCTATGTTTCAAAAAATCTCGTAACGAAACGAAAATCTAGGTTCTAAAAAACGACATCTACAAAAAAAAAAGGAGAATTGACTGATCGCGTTATCGAAATCGGTAGTTGGCAGGTGATTGATGATGGTTGATTGCAACCGAACTGTCTGAGGGATTGTGGGACAGATCACCATTTCCACGGGTCCGCATCTTTGGGCAGTCGCTTTGCCCAGTCCTGGTATAGTCGAGTTTGGCCCTAAAATCTTTTATTCAAATATTTACTTCTCAAAATTTGACAAACCTTCATCATGCTGTATCTGGCGATTTCTCTGTCGTGGTAGCAGACGCAGAGGTAGGCAGCCACAACGGTCAGGGCCCACTTGCCTCGTTTGTCCCAGAAACAGCTTCTCAAATAGTACGGAATCGTGAATGTGCCCATTTCTGGAGGAGGTCGGTTAAATTCCCTGCAAAAACGATAACAATTCAAGAATTGTTAGAAAGTTCGCCAATCTATTTACTCGAAAATCATCCACTTTTCTTAACAAAAAATGAGTGAATTTTTCAAACGAGTAGTTGGCGAGTTTTAACAAGACTGAAACTCACGAAAACCAATAAAAATCAGGAAGAAATCGGAAAAATCAGGAAAATTTCTCGAGTCAGGTGAAAAACACGCAGTGCGAATATCGATGCAGCGCAGCGATGCAGGAATCGATAGGTTGTAAGAACCGAGCAATTGCAAAAACACGAGCTGATTTTTTATTCGTTTAGAATTTTCTGGATCGCTTTTGGGTTCAAAAATTTGAGAAATCAAATTGACAAAACATCTTGTAGAAAAAAAATACTGTAAAACACATTATCATGAAAAAAATCTGAAAATGGTCAAAATTCTGTGTGAAAAACGTGATTTTTTCGGGAGTACGTATGAAAATTGCTCCATAATTAGTCGGGGATTATCGAAAAGTGATCATGTGAAATGGTGAATGGGGGAATCGGATAGGCGAAAGGAAAGGGAAGAAGGAAGAATCGGCGCAGTGCCTGTGTCTGGGTAGAGGGTAGAGGCGAGAGGGGTGTCTAGTCGACTGCCCTGCTTGCTTGCTGCTTTATGTCCGCCTGCTAGGGTGTGCAGTGCGGTCTCCCTTCCCCTTCCTTTTCTCTTCTCCTTGTCCCCCACCTCGTGCTGCGAAATGCAAGCAGTCGAATGATTCAAACACCGTCCTCTCGTCAATTGCGCACCACAAAATTACCATTTTGAAAAGGGGTTCTCGGAATTTTCGTGAATGCTTTGTGAAAAAAAAAATTTGTTTTAAAGTAAAAAGAAAATCGTGAGAGAGAAATGAGACTCGCTTTTTTTCCTGACGGAAAAAGCCACACTTGCTAAAATTCATTAGTTTCGATTTTTAATTTCGTTTTATGAAATTTACTTTTTCTATTTTTTTCGGAAACTACCATACTCACTATTCGCTTGAAAATCCCCACCTCTTTATCGACCTTCTCAGGCTACAGAATAGTTCGTTTTATCACTCGTTTGGTCGTCAAAACAACAATTTCACAACGCGTTTTCTCTAATCGTTCCATTTTCAGAGCCGCTCGGATATTTCGAATCTTGAGCGAATTCGACTCGAAATGACCTCGTCATTCCGCGCCTTCCGGACGGCTTTCAGATTTGGAACTGCTGCACTTCGAACGGTAGAATTTTTTGATTTGTGAAATGAAAACAATGGCTAGGAGTAACCATGAAAACGATACAAAATTTACTTTATTTTGATGGAAACGTGAGAAAAGCATTAGAAAACTTTGGTACTGGTCCTTATATTTGTGGTCGAGATGTGTCTTTTTTCACAAATTTCATAATCTTTCAATTATTTAGAACTTTTAGTCCGCGGTTCTCCGCAATCGTCGTGCTGCAGTCGTTGGAGGTGTCTCGACTTCGCTTGGTATGAATTGTTTTATTTACTTTACTTTTCTTAATTAAAAATGATATATTTCAAGATTTTCTAAAAAATTTGCGAGATATTCTGGAACAACGTATTTTTCGGATAAACTTATCGTTTTGTTTCTTAAAAATTCTTTGATGTGTACGAAAATTCGCAAATCATGTGTTGAAATATATTAAATTTCTTTTTAAATACCATTTCATTGAAGACTACTAGTCTGTTTTCCAAATTCGATAACTTTCAAGAGTGAAAGCCTTCAACATTCAGCCGTATCATTCTGGTCGTCCGCGAAGCCAGCAGAGTCAGATGACCGTTTGAAGGGGATTCCGAACTACGCGAGGGTGATCGAGGACTCAGATCTCATGTACAACATGTACCTCATCGATAATGCTTACAACATACTCAAAAAGTAAGCGGCTTACATACTTTACAGAATGAATCAAATTTCCTTGGGCGTTATTTTTGGGTACTTCAAAAATTTGGGATCATCAATGGATTTTTCACATAGATTTTATAAACAAAAATCTATGAAGCATCCTTCTTCGCGTTATACTTGTAGAAAGTTATAATTCAAAAATATGCTGATTCTGAATCTCGACGGAAAAGGTAAAGGAGGAAAATAAGGGTATGATAAAATAGTATTAACTGGCGAAAATTTTCACCGGGGTTTATTCGCGCCTGAACTTACTGGGTTCAATAACAGCCAAAAATCTTGAAAAAGAAAATCGGAATCTGATAAATTTGAATCGCAGATATTCGAGCACGGAGAACTCGGAATTGCTGTGGCGTCTGGCGCGAGTTCTGTGCGAGAAAGGCAAGCTGTCGAAGGACCCGAACGAGAAGAAGCAGCTCATGTACGAGGCGTTCAGCGTGGTCGAGAAAGCCCTCAAACACGAACCCGAGGAGGGCTGCTTCGGGGCTCACAAATGGTCTGTATTTCTAAGCCTTTTCAGTTGAAATTATAGTCGCTTTTGATCAAAAACTAAATGATATGTGAGCATTTTTATGAAAACGAATTCTTGAAACGTACAATCATCGAAAATTTGCAAATAACTTCCTTCACAAATATTAAACACGCAAGAATAAAGTTTATTTTCTGCATTAGACACCTGAAAATGGACATATTATGGTTTAAAAAAAAATTAAAGCTGATTCTAAGAATTCAGTGAACATGCAACTTGTCGCAATTCGGAAAATTTTCAACCGAGAATTGTAAAATTCATCGAAATTTATGCAATTTAAAATAATAATAATAATAATTTTTGAAACTTATTCTGTCGATTTCAGGTACGCGATTCTGCTGGACTACATCGGGGAGATCGAGGGCTCGAAGGCGCGAATCGCAAACTCGAACACGGTGAAGAAGCACCTCGAAAGGGCCCTCGAAATCGACGGAAAAGATGCAACCACTTGGCACATTCTCGGTAGATTTCGAATATTGCATTCATTTTTAATATTAATAATCTCATTGAAATTACCTTTACGAAAATTAAACTTTTCTAACCGGAAATTTCTTGAATTGAACCACGATTAACCGTATGAAGCGAGAAAGTATTATATCGGGATGAAAAGGGCATGCCTTTTTCACCTCTAAAAGACGCATTATTCGGTTTGTGAGGTTAAAAACAGGGTTCAAAGATTTCAGGTCTGAGCAATTTATTTTTAGGGGTGTGGCATTTCTCGTTCGCAGACATGAGTACGCTGACTCGAATGGCCGCTCAGACCATCTATGGAATGGTTCCCAATTCGACCTACGAACAGGCTCTCCACTACTTCATGATGGCCGAGAAAATGGATGTGAGTTTTCTACAAATCACGATTCATTCAGAGAAAAGGCTCTTTTCCAGGCTTAATATGCAAAACTTTTCGGGCTCTTGTTGCATTTTTCTATATCCACCAATTGTGTTCCTTTCAAAAAACCTTCAAAATGAAAACGAATAAAAGTAATGATGTTCGTAATTTTTTCCTGACAATATTTTAAAATTACATTTCTTTAGCACTCGTTACCAGAAACGTGTTTGATGTTAGCTTACAAAACTGGTTAATTTCAGCCCGATTTCTACTCCGCGAATCTGTTCTACATCGCGGAAGTCTACAGTCGATTGGGCAAGACGGCAGAGGCTCTGGAATATTATAAGAAGTGCTTTATGATGAGGATGGTCACTGCCGATGATCTGACCTATCACAATAAGGTTGGAATTTATTCATGAAAATCGTGATTAAGGAAAGCTATTGATTGTATGCATCGAGTAGCGTTGATATGTTGATTTTGAGAATTGCTAGGGCTAGTGAAAAATTCACCTTAAAATCTTTTAAACATACCTTATCAAAATAGTCAGTGATTTGCGTGCCGTATTTATAAGCCCAAAAAAATTTCAGGCTTACATAAACCTGAAGAAAGCCGGTGTGAAGGACGAAGAGCTGTCGACCTCATACAGAGTTTAGTCAGAAAGTCAGAAACAACTTTTACCTTCAAATATTTTATCGGGTAATATTCTTCAACTCATATCTTCGTGTAATTTGAGTGTCAAATGATAGAAATCGTAGTTTATTTGAAATGTCGTAATCTTCCTTCAGATAATAAATTATATAAAACCTTAGAAAGTCGATAAAACATAGGAAGAAATAAGGCAATAAATGATGATTCCATGACGAAATGAAAAGAAAATATTATGAGCCAAAATCATATTTAAGATTTTGAAAGTTATGAAAAGTAGATAAGTTATTGCAATTTTCGGCAAGTGAAACATAGAATAAGTACTCTCACCCCAAGAAATAAATAAGTAAAGAGATTTTCCATAAAAATTTATGAAAACCCGAAAATCTTTAGAGTTCTTTTCATAAAATTTGCCAAAATGTAAAAAAGAATTGCGAATGCAAAAAGTGAAGTGAAAAGTGAAACTTGAACATGTTCATCAGAAATCGGAAATTATTGATGAAAATGTAAAGGTGGACCTGCATATTGAAGTTTGTTGGTAAAAATCGCAATTAGCAGCATCCAGAAGAGCCGAACAGATTGTAGGCCTGAAATTACTCCGAATAAAGTTTTCAAAGAACTTGACCGGTTGAAAAAAGAAATGAATTATTCATAGATATTCGAAGATTCTGAGAAATTTGCACAAATTCACAGGATCAAGTGAATAGCCAGTATCTTTCTATGCATTATTTTTAATGGAAAAATATCAAGAGTAATAAATAAAATATTCCATCCACATGATTTTGCGAAATGTACAAATTAAAAAAAAAATCGAAATCTCAGAAACTAGAAAAGCTCCAAATAGTTGAAACTTCCGGGAATAATTTGAACAAGTAAATCACATTCGAAACATATCAGTTTCATTTTTATCAATAAACTAATTTTTGCTAGTTTTCGCGAGAATAAGTATTGCATATTTCAAAGAGGAAAAAATGAATATTAGATTTTAAAAGTCGCTGCCTTTTCTCAGTATCAACACCAAAATACGATTTTTCTTCAACTATCAAATAATAATGCTAGTATAAGTTTGAATTACTAAATTTATACCTGATCAGGCGCAGTTCCGATAGCGAAAGTGCGGAATCCGATGTCCCTGAGGACGGGCTGGTCGAGGATCAGACGACCGTCGAAAATCGCTGCGGGGTGCTGCATCGAGGAGTAGATGCGACTGTAGTCCAGTTCCTGAAAATATTTTTTGATTTGGAAAAAATGTATGTTTCAAGGAAGTTATATTTGAATAATTTATACAAAAAACAAGTAGCTAATTTTTATAACCTTGAATTCATCCCATTCAGTGAGAACGACGATGGCATGAGCTCCAGCGGCCGCTTCGTATGGATCGGCGCAAACCGTCACCAGCTTTTCAACTAAAAATAGTTTTTTCGCGATTACAAAATGCCCCTGTACAAATCGAATTCGGGGGATTTTGTCTTGCACTTGAAGAATTGATCAAACATATTGAAAACTTTGACAATTGTTCATTTTTTACCAAACAATCGTATTTTATTTTTTTTTAAGTAATAAAGAAAAAATCTGAACCCTACCAATCTGCTTGTCGACATTATTGCCCAGTTCCATCCTGATCTGCTTCTCGGACACTTTCGGATCGTAAATGGCGAGTTTTGCATGTTCTTCCAGCAGGTGCGAGGACACGTAGATCGATGAAGACTCGCGCGTGTCGCCCGTGTTCTTCTGCAAACATACTAAATTAATAAAATATACAAATTTAGAGAATTCCCTTTATCCCTTCAAGTGTATCACAAGTGGAGAATCAAATCGTAATTTACTGCTGAATAAAACATCTTTATCATGAATTTAAAGCGAGACTTTTACATTATGGAAAAGTACAAAATTAACACAATGTAATTGGCTTCTGCTTGAAAGAGTTTACCGAAATGTAAAAAAAACAGATCAGTTTTAAAAGAAACTTTACATTAAAAAATCTCTACAAGAAATTTCGTGCTCACCTTGAAAGCGAATCCGAAAATGGCGATACGCTTGTCGGTGACGGTGTTGAACAGCTCGGCGATGATTTTATCCGCGAATCGACGGCGCTGCCAGTTGTTGATGTCGATAACCTGTAATAACATATCTTACCAAATATTTGACCCTGTGTTATGATCAGATCTGGGCGTTTATTATGATTAAAAACCAACCCCCATCCAATAATCAGCAACTTTCTGTAGGTTGAGTGATTCACACAAGTAGACCAGAGAGAGCACGTCCTTCTGGAAACAGCTTCCGCCGAAACCTGCAAATTTTCCGTAACATTGTCAATTTATGATTCCTCTTTATAGCGATAATCAAGAACAAATAATGGCACATTCCGCTGAATATGTTTCAGAAATTGATTGATAAATTCACCATAAATATACATGGGTTAACCTAAAACTACGACTCTTGTATTTATGGATTATTTGAGACATTTTTTAAGTTCAGATTTTATATGCTCGACAGCTAACCTCACAACTATGATATCCAATGCATTATTATTGCTGGAAAAAATTAAACTTACGTTTATGGATAATGAAAGACAATTAACAAGATGTGCGAATAACTGACCGACACTGGCCTGGAGGAATTTGTTGCCGATTCTGCTGTCGAAGCCGACCGCGTGGGCCACTTCCCGCACGTCGGCGCCTGTCGCCTCGCACACTGCAGACATTGCGTTGATCGACGAAATGCGCTGCGCCAGGAACGCGTTTGCTGCCTGAACAATCAATCATACAGTGTTAATAACCTTCTCTTTAGATACGTTTCGTGCTTTACATAAAGAATATGAAAATTGAAATATAAGCTACAAGAGGAAACAGATTTCTAAAGTTTTTTTTTCCCAAATATGTTTCAAAATTACAGTGCTGTAGAAATTCCATTCATGCTTAGCGGCAGAATTATTTGACTAATATGAAAATTATACCAATTTGCTGAGCTCCGAACTCCAAGTGTTAGTTGTGAGGATGCGGTCTCTGGGCACCCATCGCTCATAGATCGACACCAAATGGTGAATCGCTTCTTGACCTTCCTGAAAAAAAAAACTTTTAGCATAAGTTTCAGACAATCTTAAATTTAGGTCCGTTTGCTGGAAGGTCTTGCTGAATCGAGAACAGTTATATCAAATATGTTTCGGAGAATTTCTTAAAATTTCATGTAAAGAGATGAAGCAGCAGCTATGGATCACCAGTTTACGATACAAAAGAGTTATATAAACATTCGGTGATTTTGGTCGTGTAAAAGGTTATTTTTAACAGAACGATAATAAAAGTTCAACCTTAGTGGACTCGCCCCCGATGAGGACCCTATCGGGATTCGACAGGTCGCGAATCGCTGTCCCTTCTGCCAGAAATTCCGGGTTCGACAGAACCTGAAATACAACTTTTTAATGAACTCGATAACAAAAAATGCATGTTTCAACACCGATGTATGGAATGAAAATGTATAAAATGTTATTAGGAACTTGTTACGTCATGTTTATCAAATAAAAAATCAATGAATTACTTGAAAAGCAAGTCGGGTGTCGTTTTTCTGCGCCTCCCTCAAAATGAACGAGATGCTCTCGGCGGCCTTCACAGGGACTGTGCTCTTTTCGACGACTATCTACAAAATAAAATGTTTAAAAAATAATCTTGGAAAGTTAGCTCAGATTGGGGGCGAAAAGATGCTGGTAAAATAAGAAACAAATGATCGTTTTAAAAATAGATTTGCGAACCTTGGGTGCTCCTGCGTGCTGAGCGATCGTCCGAGCAACAGACTCGACGTATTTGAGATCCGGAGCCATTCCCTGAAATTTAACCATTTTTTTATTTCGGAAAAAAACTCCAAACCTTTCCGCGCCCGTAGTTCTTAGTGGGCGTGTTGACGGAAATGAAGATGAGATCGGCCTCGCGAATCGCCTTCGGAATGTCCGACGAAAAGTGCAGGTTCCTGAAATCATAATTTGAGAGTGTTTCGAGCTGATTTTTATTTAATATTTTCTCCGGGAAAAAGAAGTAATAATATAGAAAATCAGCAGAACTATTACTCATTCTATGAAACATATAAATTGCCATATTTTTAGACCATTTAAAACATTGATGCAAAAAAAAAATCAAGTGGATTTGTAGCAAAATGATAATAAAGTTGCTTTTTTCTGTGCTACTAATGCTCGAATCATTTATGGCTAAATTTTTTTTAAATCTAAAATTGACGGACTTTCCCCTAGCAGCCATGACGATTTCGTGCAGGCCCGGCTCGTAAATCGGCAATTTCTCCGAATTCCACTCCGCGATTTTCTCCGAGTTCATGTCCACTACGGTCACCTGAAACCATCTTAGTTCTCTCTATTTAGAAATGTGTCAATTATGAAATTATTCACTAGTTCATTGACTTCATGGATTCTTCGAATGAAAATAAACCTATTTTGAAATATAGCCAGTTCGTCGTTAATTTTCTTCTCGTAATAATCTTGCGATTAAAAAATACCTGAATGTCGGGACACTTATGGGCGATCATTGCGCAGGTCGGTCCACCCACGTAGCCGGCGCCCACGCAAGTAACTTTCTCTACCTGAAAATGGGGTTTAATCAAGAATTGTCTTTATTCTTTCGTGTTTCAGGTAAAATATGGGAAAGCAAATACTAATTCGCAAGTTCGAAGGTCTATACTTCACTTTATTTCGTTTTTCTAGCATTTTTTAATGAATGAGAAAATACCCTAACTTCGGTTAGAAAATTTGTAACCTAACTCTATTCTCGATTTTTTATTCGAAAAGAAATGAAATTCAACCTTCAAATGTCTTTGAACCAATTACTCAAACATTTGTAGGACAAATTTCATGCCTACCTTGGAAAACATGGATTGTGCGGTGGCTGGGTTGGTCGAAATCTGTCGTTTGGTCCTGCGATCGCACGTTTGTAGGGCAGAAGAATCCAGTCAGCGGCTTGGAAATGGCCTCTGAAAGTATGCGTTCTTTACTCCATTAACGACTTTAGAGCGATTTGTATGGAAAAATTAGGATGACAATGAAAACACAGACGATAAAGAAGGTAATTCGATAGTGAATGAAATAGAGAAGGATGTATGAAAAAGTGCACGCAGATGTGAGTAAAACTAATCGAATTGAACCGAAAAATCGAAAAGTGAACTGGGATCGAGAGATTTGGAGTGTAGAGCAAACTCAATCAATTCGACATTCGCGAAAAAAAACCGGGTTTTTATAAATAACCGAAAGAAATAAGGATAAGAATAATAGCTCGTGAGAAAAGGAGATAGGATTTTGTAATGAAAATTGAAAATTCAAAGCGAATTTATTGTGTTGAAGCATATGAAAAATTGCGGTGTGAATAAAATTCGAATGCTTCTTGTATATAAAAGAAACTTCAGTAACAGATTGAAAAATAAAGCATTGAGCTGGCGAAATTCAACAGAGTTTTATGGTTTTGATGAGGCACACACGAGAAATTAGAGAAAAAACAATTCCATGAAAAAAATCAATGAATTTGACTGTTCACTGAACTTGAAACAGGCTTGAAGAGTGCCCTTTTCCCTATTTCTAGTTGACTTTTCGCAATTAGTCGATTCGATGCGAGATATGGTCGAGAATTTTTCTATCTAATGCACGACTTTTCTGCGTCCCTAGCATATTCAGCGTAAATGGAAGCATAACCTAGTTTGGAGTCCAAAAATTAAGTGAAAAGTTCTAATTTTATGAAGAGCGTGAAAATGACAAGAAAAATGGAATGAAAAACTGGATAATGCGAGAATTTACCATGCGATTTTCCAAGAATCAAGCCACTTTTCTATGTTTCATACTATTTCCCGCTTCCTCTTGAATTCTAGCTTTCTCTAACAAGAGAACAACTTTACACAATCGTGAGGAACTACAGGTGCCAAATTGAACCAGTTAAAAATTCTAGATTTATATGAACTTCACGTGAAATGTCAATAAAAATGGGTACAACGTGGGTAAAATGCGATTTTTCAGAAATGGTGAGATTTTATACGCGGTCGAATATGTTGTCTATGAAAATAAAGACTTTCTGATGCAAAAATGTTGTAAGATTTGCAAAGTGGTTGGATAATGGCTCGAGGAAATGGGTTGGCCTTTGATCGGTAAAAGTTGAATTTCACCTGTCAATGATAAAAATAGGAAAAATCTAAACACTGAAAAGGCTAAATAAATCCATCAATTTTTGGAGATAGATTACAGAATGATTTACAAACCCTATCTGTCAAATAATTTACAACCGAGTAAATCAAAACTAGATCGTTTTCCATGAGAAATTATGAGAAACGGAACTATTTTTATCAGAAATGTTTCAGATAACGATAATCTGATTTGTTTGCAATCGAGTAGTTCAGAAAATATATTGCAAGCAATTTTTTTGCGGCTCAATCTTCAAGACAAGTGAAAATTTTGCTTTCCCATATAATTTAGCTTGAGGCATGATGTGATAAAAATTCGCGAGAAACTTTAGAGCATTTTGATAAGCAGCTAAAAATGGGAGGAAGTGTTTGTGGAATGCTTGTTTGGGAGTGGTCGAATTTTGAAAACTTAAAAAAAAATAATAATAAAATCAATAAATTCATCGCTGCATAATAAAAATGATTCAAAACGAAATTTTAAATTTTAGCGTGAATTTAGTTTGATTTAAAAATGCAAAATAAAACAAGTATACTAAAAATAGCTGATACTAGAAAAATGCAAATATTTAAAAAGGGGAAATTGTCTCCGGTTACCAAGCCGGTGGCCTTTTTAGGAAAGAATTTGAACTGAAAACGGGGAAAAAGAAGGCAATGGAAAGTGAGCAAAGTAATGACGACAAAGAGAAAGAGAGCCCACACACAAGGGGAGAAACACATTGCTAGGGGCATTCGAAAGAGAGAAGAGGAGAAAAGAAAGAGAAACTATAAACAATCTTTGTCTCCCAATATGCGTGTCACTCAATAAGGAACCGCTAATGAATTTTGTATATTTTAATTAAATTTGATGAAACTGAAAAAAAATCTGAAAGGAAATGAAATTTCTTTGAAAGAATTTGAAAAAAAAAAACATATCGAATCAAGGCAGGGATTTTTGATGCAAAATATCACAAATCTTCAAGGAAATTGAAAAAAAACGAAAGGAAAAGCGAAAAAAAAACGCGATTTTTCAAACACAAAAACCGGGTAAAATAGCCAACCGATAACACAACGGTCATGTCAAATTCAGGAAGTTCCAACAATTTGATAAAATCATTTATTTTTGCAGTAAGAATAAGCTCATAATATTTGTTGACCTGGTATGTTTCAGAATAAATCATAACGAAAAACTTTGCATAAGAATTTTATACATTCTAATGCTTGAAAAATGACGAAATTTATCTTTTGAAACAAAATAGTGCAAAGTTCGAAAAAGTTGATTTTGGCAAATCGTGCACTATTTTTCTCGTCTCGTTGTTTGAATAAAATTCATCATAAATCCAAAGCGCGAAAGTGATTAGATATGTGTGTAAAAATTGTTACAAAAGAAATTTTACTATTGTTTTCAGAGATATTTCATATAATGGAATTCAGAAAAAGTAAATTTTCAATCTTATCAAATTCTCGATGAGCTGTAGAATGTCACTTTTCTGCATCATCGTAGTCCTCATCTTCAATCCTCACATTCACACTGAGCAGCTTTTTGTTGTCGAAGAAGTAGAGTCGGCTGTCGACGGGGTTGTAGTGCAGCATCGTCAGGCCGCCGTAGGGGTTGTACCACGCTACCTGGCCGGGGATTGTCTCGTTGCTTAAAGTTTTATTTTTTTATTTTTATTTTACCTAGCTGAAAAAAATCAAGCATGTCAAATATGAAAAGGAAAAAGTTTGGAAAAATCTGTTTCCATACTATCTCAAATGGTTTAGATTCTCGAAATGTTCTAACTCCCAGTTCAATATATATTGAATATGTTTCAGCCAATAGTGATAAACAAAAATGCATTTTCCCCGATCAGAATACCTTTGTGAATAAAATTCTCAAAGAGAGTTGTTTATGCTATTTTCAAGGGGATATTCTGAATGATCAGAGAACAGTAAAGTGGCTCGTTCAATTTTGATCTGATTGCATCGAGAAAGCGAAGTTGCAATTCCAAAGTTCGGAATGTTACAGCCTCCAGAAATGCAGAGCTGATAACGCGTTTTTCAGCGTTAAAATTTTGTTTTCAATGGTTTCTCCGTAAAATTTTTACTCGATGATTCAGGCCGAAATCAAGTGAAACAAGAAAGAGATATGTCTTCTAATTCCTACGCAAATTTTTGGTTCATTATGACGCCAATGTTTTTTATTGTTCAACATTTTGTTTGAATACTGGCATGTTTGTTTTTGTCTAGTTTTTGTGATAATGATATGTTCCAAAGAGACTAAATATTACCTGTAAAGGTCGTAGGCAAAAGTGATAGCCGAGTCCCGTTGGTATGCATTTTCGAGTCCGTAGAAAATGCCACACATTACGAATGCATCGGCTATCTGAGTCGCGTTCACGTCTTCCAAATACCACGTTCGCACGACGTGCAGATTCTGAAATTCACGAATATTTTACAAAAATAAGAATCTTGGAAGGTTCAGTGAATTGTGGGAAGAAATATTGTCTAAGAAGAATAAAATGGCCAGAACTAGACAAGAATTCAAAAATTTGATATCTCATCGAACTTGATTTATATGTACTTGAAAAATCAAGACAAAAATACCTGAAGTAAGCATTAAACTTTCTATAAACTTCACGAGATTTCGAAAAGGTAGTTTGCTAAGCATTCTTTTCTTTAACAATAGTTTAAAATAGCCCACCGGTTCGAGTTTGCTGATGATTAATTTCTGAGTCTCTGCATGCATATAAATAACCCACAAGCCGTTTTCATCTACAGCGAAATCGACGTAGTTGTGCGGACGGTCGTAGAGCCACGGATCACGGTCCGTCTCGTTACACAGCTCAACATGTTTCATTTCACCATCATAGTTTTCAATCTTATCAAAATTGTGGTCGGGTTTCATTCGGTGAAGATCAATCTCTTATAGAAAAGCACTCCTTTCCAATTATAAGGAACCACAAAAAGTAGAGAGGGTTGAATTTCTTCGTCAATAATTTTGGGGACAATTCAAGTTGCCCTCAGTAATTCAAAGTTGTGATGGACAGAATAAATTTTTGAAAGGATATCATTTTTAAACCTACCTCAAAAGTGTGATCCGGCAGTCTTCCACAGTCGATTTTCGCCATGGCTGGATCCAAGTATCCTTCGATATGTTTCGCGGTTTCCAGATCGTATCTAAGACTTATCGTCATTTCTCGAAGAACCTTCAAATTTTTCCTACTTGACAAGCTGATTCGTACCGTGTTTGTGATAATAATACGATCCATTATGGACAAGATTTCCCGTACCAGAGGCAAGGAAATCCACGTAATACCTAGAATTTTCGATATATTTTTGATAATCTTAGAAAAATGAAATTAGGTACTTCTGAAAAGTTAATTTTGTTATTTTAGTGATTTGCATACTAAATGAGTAAATTAGGTGAGCTTACAAGAAATCCAAATTTCAATTAAAATATCCATCATTTCTCTTAGCAAAAATGCCAATTAATTTTTTCACCCTTTTACTATTGGTTATTGAACGAAATATTCTCCATTCAAACTCAAAATGAAAGCCTACTTGATTTTTTGCACTTTATTCATCATTTGGCGTTCAGTTTCATATTCATAGAGGACAGGAGAGGCGAATCCATCGGTCAGCCATCGCTTGTTCGCCATCGCCTCTGTCCAGGGACGTGTATCGCGCATCCACGAACCTACCTGAAACCATAATTTTTGCTCATGGCTTTTCTAGTTTAAAAAATCGATGTTTCTAGCTTAAGAATGTCGAGCCAAGTTCATAGTTATCTTTCAAAAATCACACAAGACCATGAGTTCAGGAAAGTAAGTCGTCTAATAGAACGGTCATATCCTTTACGTTTCTAACTAGAAAATACAACAAAGTTAACCCACTGTTCCATACTGCGACTCCGCGTGAAGCACTGGAATCCCAATCGCTATCAGCATGCACACTGAAAATTAATTCTTGATTTTTTAAACGTAAATTTATTCCAATTTTGTAGCTTTTATAATTGCAAAAATCAGATAAAAATGTACATACTTGTGATGTGTTTCAAAAAGTTTCTAAATCGGAATGAAAGTTTGGCGATGCAATTTTGGAAACATAAGTCGACCAACTAAAGAAAAAAAAACATGTACCCACCTCTTCGGTTATATCCGAGTGTGGGTGGGCCAGTGTACGGCTCAGGAGTGGTGACATTGGTGATGTTGGCGAAGAAGTCGGTTCCATTGACGGACATCGTGTCGTTTGCGTCGAGTTGCTTGTGCAGAGTCGAGTCGGGCGGAGGCTGCAGCCACGGGGCCAACGTGGTCGTTCGATGTCTGCGGGTTGTCGTCGGCGGAGGGTACTTCGTGGAAAATCTGAAAACCAATCGTTGACATTTCTGATATGTTTCAAAGAAATCACATAATAGTTGAGCATTTAGATGTATGCTAGACATCGATGAGCGTGAAGATATAGAGATTTAGGAATTTGTTCTTTTTTTTTAAATCGAAATATATTTGAAACACAGATTGATTTTAAGGACTATCTGAGCGAAAAATACTTGTATAATTCCTTTTTCGTCATTTCTCCTTACTTGAAAAATGATGCTAAAAAGTGACCAACGTTTATACCTCGGTAATTTCCTGGTTTTGCTCAAATCCGGTCTCCTCATTCCCGGACTCCAGCCAGGAGGCGGACCGAATCCGGGCGGGGTCGGTTCGAACGGAACCAGTTTCGTCACCTCGACTTCTTTCACGACCACCACCGGTACGGGAACCATTTTCTCTCTCATCTGAGAAAGTGCAAAAATAACTGATTTTGTGGAAAGTCCATGTTCGTTACAACACACAATTTCTTCTCAAGACTAACCGAGCTTTCGAAGAAAGAAATCAAACCTTGATAATGGGCGGACCAGGTACAGGAACTCGATGAATGTACATGTCGGGGAAGGAGCAATTGCACCGCCCACCACGGCCTGGATCACCTATTTCCCCATGGTCACCCACTGAAATTTCAGGTCTTTGGAATTGTAAAAGTAGAACTTTAGATAGTAGAAAAAAAAACAGTAGAAGAAAGGAAAGATGATTGCGATTACAAGTGAAGAAAAAATGGAAATTTGCTGTAAACTCGAATAAAAACCAACCCAATCCAGTCGGCCCGACATGGCCCATCAGTCCTCGTTTTCCTTGAGGGCCTGGCGGACTAGGTTATTTTAATTTATAACAGAATTTTAATAAATCTCCATTCTGGATAACAAATTCTTGAACGACCCGATTATTTTGAGAACTTTTCCCGGACATTCTCAGATAAGTAATGTATCAAATTTACCCAATCGGGCCTTGCTCGCCCCTCGGCCCCGGAAATCCACTCAATTTCATGTCCGCATCCGCGCAGTGGCGATGAATTCGGGTACATGATCGCTCGATTAGGTCTTTCTAAAAATAATGATGATGAAAACGTTTCAGGAACATTACAACTACTCTTTGAAGAACATTATTTTGTTAGAGGTGATGCTACAGGCTATAAATATTTTAAAATATCAACTTTTTCCAACTGTGAGAATTGTAGCAAAATGCTGCAGAAATATGCTTCAGAAATTCATTATAAAAGCAATGTAAAATCACTTTGATAGTGATTGAAGATCTGTCAAAAATCTAAGTTTCAAGAAAAGTTATGTAAAAATTTAGAGAATTTTATGATAGCAAATAATCAGTTTATAAAATTTAAAGAAAAAAAAGTAATTCAAACGTGTTTCTCACCGGAACTATAGTGTCCTGCCCGAGAATGATGGTGTAGTCCTCCAAATCTGTCGGCAGCTCCTTCAACTTCGGCGATCTTCTGTATCTGGTGGTATCAGGAATGTCGGGAATTTTTTGAGGCTCCGAGAAATTGCATTCTATTCTCTAAAATTTCTAGTCTTCTCTTGATTGAATCACTTGAATTTTTTTTCTTATCTCTTGCCACTTTTTCAGGAAGAATAAATAGATTTCACTGTAAAAACTGATTTTTACCTTCCAGAACTGTATGAAAGGCTACCTATGCTAAAGAAAAATTGTCAGAAAAAACCTTCATAAATTAAAAAAAAAATTACAGCTCACCATCAACCGAATGTAGGCATGAAGATAGAGCACGACCAGCAGGAAGACATTTCCGATGTGGGCAGCGATGCAGAGCCGTCTGATCCTCTGTTGTCGTCGGAACTGTTGTTCGTCATCTAGTCCATCATTGTCGTCATCCTTCAGATTTCGTTGTTTCGGTTTGATATCGCCATTCCGTGCTGCAGTCATTCGCAACTGTACAGTGCATTTGGTGAAAGGCAGGCATCACAAAGAGGAAATGTCCGAGCTCTGAAATTCGAAACCCGATTTCCTGCGATCGAAATAAACAATCAAAATGTGAACTTTCGAACGATTATTCTTATAGTCTGAAAAATCAGGAATATTTTTTTGCAAAAAAAATAAAATAAAAAATATTCAAATGCATTCAGAGCATTTTCTTCTAGAAAATAACATTTTTATCGATAAAAATTTTATTCGAAACAATACCCAAGGAAACTGAAAATTACTCGTAAATTGAACAATTTTATGTGGGGGAATTGAATGTGAAAAACCCCATGATTTTCAAAAAGAAACTTGAAGGAGAAAATATCGAAGTGGGTTTCAGCAATTCGAAAAATGTCAATTGTACCTTTCCCAATCTGTCTTCATTCAGCAGCAGCCTTCTGTAGCTTCTCGGCGATTTGGTCCACGTTCATTCGATCCGTCGTTATCAGCAGAACCTTCGAGCGAGATTTGGCTCCCTGAAATTTAGATTGTGAGAAATCTTTTTTCTTGACAATTAAATGATGTTCAATTTTGTTAAATCATCAAACAAAGTAAAAAATCTTTTTTCAATTTCCTTTAAAATAAATCATGAATTGCTCTCGCCTTATCGAATGCAAGTTCACTTTTGCGGAGTCCGAGCAATTTTCCGATGAATTCGACAAGCTCTTCGTTGGCAGCGCCTTCTCGCGGAGGGGCCGCAATCGCCACGCCGATTTCCGATTCGCCTACGTCTGAAGAAAATGGTTCGCATCAATTTGATCAGAAATAGAATATAATGCAAACTTGCGCAACATCATTAGTCTTTCAATAATGGTAGTTTGAAAGAGTAAGAATTAAGAGTTAAAACGGGTAAAAAACGTATTTTTAATCGTTTTTTTATCATCATCATCTATTCATTCTAAATTTTGCCACCTGTAACAGCGCTGATCTTCGCTCCTGGCTTCGCGTGAATCCGAAGCACAATTTGCTTCTGTCCATTCAACGATATCGCTTTCTCCACACCACTCTCTGTCGAACTCGTACCACCTGATTTTGCAGAGCTCGAGGGCTTCTGAAAATAAATCCGTTATTTTGTAGGAATGAGAAAAGCTACGCTATTTTTGTTTGTTTCATTCATTAGTTAATAATTCAGAATTGCTCTGCAAATGATTTGAGAAACTATTCGCCATGCTTGATAGCGCTAAATAATTTCTTATCAATTGCATGTTATATGCAGCGTAGAAAAATTCAAAATCGATTTAAGTTCGCAATAGAAATGATTAATTTCCATTACTTTTTAGATTAATTCTTTCATATCGTTCAATTTTAGTTTTATTATTTTTTCAGACCTAATGGTCTATATCGGAATCGACTTAGGAACAACATATTCTTGTGTTGCTGTAGTCGAAAATGGTCGACCTTTTGTTATATTTGGACAGGACGGTAAAAAATAATCGATTTTTCTTTTAATTTCATATGTTATTTTAGGCAAACATACAATACCGTCTGTAGTGGCATACAATGAGACAGAAACTTTAGTTGGAAATGCAGCCATAACTTGTAGCATTGATCCATCTAATATTTTATATGGTACGCTGTAAAATTGTAAATGTATCAAGAAAAAATAGCCTACTTGAAGATTCAAAACGTTTAATTGGATGGCACTTGGTCTACGACCTGCCCATAGCAGAGAATAAAAATTTATGGACTTTTTACGTGGATACTAGAAATGTGCGTACGTCTACATTTATTGTAGAGGAAAAATGACATTTTTAGAAGTGTGCTGGATATGTATTGAACAAAGGAGCGGAGAATGAAAGATTCATTAAACCTGAAGAAGTTTCAGGAGAAATTCTCAAACATTTGAAATGTTTAGCAGAGGTAAAATTTCATAAAAAATAGCATATTTTTCTTAAAATAATCGTATTCAGAATTATCTAAGCAAGGATATGGAAGGTGTTGTTGTTACAATTCCTATAAAGTTTAGAAGTGATGAGATAGAAGCTACTAGAAGAGCTGTAGAGTTGACTGGGCTTGAAGTGAAAGAATTTTTAACAGAGCCTACCGCAGTTGCTTATGCTTATCAAAAAAAGATCGGATTAGATGATTCTAAATTATTAATATTTGATTTTGGAGGAGGTTGTAATTTTTCCTTAATATTTATTGTTAACTAATAAAGAATTTTAGGAACACTCGATGTTAGCATAATGGAAATATTTAATGAAGAAATTATAACGAAGGCTGCTGCTGGTAATTTACATTTGGGTATGTTATATGAGAAAAATAATTTATTTATTGTATTGAGTTGGTTGCATAATTTTTTTTTTAATTTTTAGACTTATAATTAATAATCAATGTATCAAAGAAAAGTCTTTAGCCCTTCTCTCTAACATACTAAAGCTTCCAAATAAACAGAATATATCTCATCATGTCTCATCCTATGAGCTTTGGTATTAATTTTTATCAAAATGGTCGGATATTTTTTACAATGAAAAATAACTAAAGTTTTGGATTTTGGGTTGAAGAAATTCAAAGATATTGAACCAATTTAATTCAAGCTTCTGATGTCAGTGTGGGTCTTACTTTATTAGAGTAACACTTGAACCGATCCTCAAATTCATTCATTTACAAGAAATCCCTCAGGATATTTCACTATATCATCAATTGTTGCATTAACTTTTACCACATTCTCTACACTCAATATCCAATAGAAAGAGAGTCAAACCATATGCAAATGAATGCTTGATTATCACCATTAGTTATCAATGATATGGTTTATTGGGAGGATACTTCTGAGAAAAAAAATTATGCAGCCTGATATCTACATAGTTTAGGAGGCCAAGATTTTGACGGACGAATTATGAGTTATGCAATTCATGAATTTCAACAAGTATCAACATATAATATTCATTGTAAGCCAACATTGATCAGGCGATTGCGCGATATTTGCAGAGAGGCAAAAGAATCATTATCAACTATTAATTCTGCAAACATATATGTAAGAGTACATAAACAATATAAAAAATTATTCCTCTTTACTTTCAGTTGGATATAAACGATGAAGATAAAATGAATGTTAACCTAACTAAAGACAAATTCGAAGAGTTATGCAGTGATCTATTCAATAAAGTAATGAATATAGTGAACAATGCGCTGAGCAATGCAGGCCTAAATGAATCCCAGATTGATCATGTGGTATACATTTCAATTTCAAATTATACCGATTAATTAGTTTAAACATTTAAAATAAGTTTTTTTTTGTAGATTTTAGCAGGTGGTTCAACTCGAATTCCCAAGATAAGAGAAATGCTATCGAATAAATTTGGCAAAATAAAGATCAAAGCTAATATTGATCCAAGTGAAGCGATTGCACAAGGAGCAGCAATAGCAGCTAGATCATATGAGGTAAACGTTCGTATATCAGTAAGAAATTGAATACTAACGCTTATATATAATATAAAGTTATTTATGAAAAATAAATAAATACGTAACCGCCGAATATATTTAATACGTCTATATAAATTTTAGCTAGATGAACGTATAGCTAAACTATTGGATTTGCCGATTGATGAGATATTAGTGGAAGAGATAAAGAAATTAAGTCTCGAAATTAAGAATCTACCTAAAACATTAGTAATAAGTAGACAACTATTGAAGAAACTAACAAAATTGCATGATAATAAGAAGAGCAGTACGAAGTATGTTTCAATCAAGAACAAAATGGAAAGTATTGGAAAGCAATTGGAAACACTCAAGATGATAACTTCAATGAAATCGCATCAAAATGCTATCCTTGACCTACCTAAATTAATAGAAATAATTCATGGTCAGCTGCATATGCTACATGAAGCTGCATATAGTGACTTGTTTGAAGATGATTTGGATATAAGGAAAAAAATTATGGAAAATTTAACTCAGTTCGAAGATAGTCTTGTGAAGAAGCAAGAGCAAATTATTCATGAAGAGTTGCGAGCTAGACTAGATATTCATCAACTCCAAGTTGAAATAGATAAAGCTCAAGCGAACTTTTACAACATATCACAAACCTCATCTTCACTTAGAGACTTCAAACAAAGCACAATTCCACATCTTGCTCAACTAGCACAAGACATCGACAGCGTTCCAGCTGATTTCACGAAACGAGCCGATGGACTACGTGATCGTCTTCACAAATTGAACAAGAATATCGATCACCGAATTTTGAAGGCATCCGAAAACGAAGCCCGAAGACGTGCTGCAGAAAGAATCATCAATGACAAGCGACAGCAGCTGGATGAGATTTTGGCCAAATACCAACAAGGCCCACAGCCACTCGATACGGTCGAACAAGATTCGAGAGGCTTGAAATCCATCATCGACGATATTCAAAATGTCGATCCATCTGTCATCGAATCGAATTCACAATTGGCAAGAGACCTGAATGATGTGAAACAGAAAGCTAAAGAGCAATCGTCAATTTTCGATCAGAATATCCAAAACGAAAAACCAATTCGTGATGAGCAGAAGAGAATCTCTGACCAGATCGCCAAATTGCGAGCAGCAACATCCGACCTTCCACATCTCGATCCATCACAAGCGTTGGCATTTGCTGGCGACTTGGCGAATGCCGCACGACAACTCAAATCTGATGTGGACAACAACAGCGACAAAGTTCATCGTCCAAGTGATATCGTCAACCATAACGATTTGAATGACCACCTACCATCAGATGTCTTAGCATTGCAACAGGCGATCGACGACATGCAGCGTGGCCTCAGAGACAGGATCCAATACGAAAGTATTGATTCAGAAATTCAACGAATCTCCGATTCCTTGGCCACACTGCCTTCTGACTTGCCCGAAAACATCAATGATCAGCAGCAGATGCTCGAAAATCTCTCATCAACAAAAGAGAGAATGAATAAGATCATTAATGACATTCCTGATACTGAAGCCTGGCGAAAATTAGTAGAAAAGGCAAGAATAAGTCTATCAAAAATTGAAGATTTGATAGAACTCATGAGTGACAAACTAATTGATAATATGGCAACTTTTGCGAAACTTCGTAATATTAATTTTAATACAAAATGCCAATTATTAGCTATCACAACTGAGAATTCTCAGAATCCACCATCTGAGCAAGAACAGTCTCTATTAGCCAGCTATAATGAGAATATCCTAAAAATGTGTGATGAGAATGCACGTATGAACAATAGTGGATTGGGTCAGGATGAAAAACGAGAATTAGATAAACTATCTGCTCAACTAACAAATTTATTAGTTTCAAGTGAACATAACGAAACAACAAGAAAAGTAGAACTTTTAGAAGTATCTACCATAGTTAAATGGCGATTATCTAAAATAGTTGAAACTGCCGACCAATTGATGGAAAATCCAGAAGGCATCCCATCTCAATACGCTCCAACTGCCGATCAGTTGAGATCTGAAGTTTCCCGAGCCAAAGACTTGATCCAAGGTCGTGACCCATCCAGTGATTCGATAGCCCATGCACTTGAAACAGCAATACCAGCAGCTGAAAATCGTATTCCCCAGCTTGATGACGGAGCCAATACATGGGAAGAATTCGTTCGAGCCAGAGATGATGCCGATTCAACACTGGACTCATTGCGACAACCGCTTGATGCCGTCCTTGGAAAGTCGAAACGTTCAGTTGATGAAGCCTGCCAAGATTTCGCGAGTTTGGGGACCGCCAGCCGAAACATTCCAATCTTGTCCGAGAAGATCAAGTATTTGCAAGGACTATCTGAACGATTGAATTTGCTCGAAAATGCTTATTGTGATGTTCTAATGTTGAATGTCAATTTTGAACAATGTGAGAAACAGTATGATGAGAAAATGAATGACATCATTGCAGAAATCGAGAACGAGCAAATTTTGACCGACTCAGCAAATCACATCAATAACGAGATCGATGCAATGCTAGCCGACCTTCAAAATAATCCAGCTACACGTGAGCATAATTCGAATTTGGAAGATCATCACATTCCTGCGCTTCGAGCCCAATTGAGCTCACTCGAAGATAAGAGCGCCGAAGCGGCTGGGACCCGAAAGCACGTCTCTCCAGGCATGAACCGCTTGGATGAGCTTCGACAGAAAATCCAAGATTTGGAATCGGCTCTGCAGAATGCCAAGCTTGAGGCTGATGAGAATGAGCGTGAGGAGCTCGTGCTTCAATTACGACTTACACTTGAACAGCTGGACAAGAAGCCAATCAGCGAATTGACTCCATCCGAATTGAACGCTCTCGAATTGAACATCGAAAAATTGCCAGAAAAAGACGCCCAAGAAATTATGGAGAAGATCAGCGATATGAAAAAGGCAAAGGATGAGCATGATTCAAAACTTGCGGATGCTCGAAATTCAATTGGAGACCTCGAGAAGAGTGTTAAAGAATTGGAGAAGAAGCCCAAGAAGAAAGGAACCAGTCCGAGCATCGATGAATTGCGAGAGAAGCTTCAGGCCATTGAAGGCCTTCTGCCAAGAGCACAAGAACTCGCTAACAATCCAATCCTATTAGATGAAGACAGAAGCAAGGTTTCAGAAATTGTTGATCGATTGATTAAACTTGGAGATGAAGTGCGGCGAGACTTGAGTTCAACAATTTTCAAGCAACAAAAGTAAATTAGCGGATAATACACTCAACCGTTTGCAGAATAATGTAAAAAAAATCAAGTAAATTCACAATTGGCCTACCGTACTGTTCGCTTTCTGATTGAGTTTTCCCATTTTGCTGAACGTGGATGTGGATTGCAGGGTGCGGATACAGAACAGGACTTGTCGCATCAGACCAAACACATCGACAAAGGCAAACTGAGCGAGGAAAATAAGCATTTCAAAATCTTAACGAAATTAAAAATATTCTCTTCACGGCTATACAACCATTTGATCATTCAATTCAGTCTGCTTTCATTTCGAGATTATGATATTTATTGACACTACTCAATTAGTAGAATAAGTTTCAGATAAATAAATGAATAAAAAACATCGATGCTCACAGAGTAATTTGTACTAAAGTGAAAAATCTACAAATTTCAGCAGAATAAAAAGATTTTTTTTTTAAAATCAGAGATGGGCTAATATTTTACTTCGAAAAGGAAAACAATTTCAACATTTGATTACGTATTTTGCTTTTCAAAATGTGAGTTTCATCCATCTCTGGGTGACGTAGATTTTTCGCCACTTCGTCAAGTACTACAAAATAGTATGGAGAAGATTTCCTACCAATTCTAATCCTAATTATGGCGCGAAATTTTCACGTGGCGAAAAATCCAAATCACCTATATCTGATTAAAAAAAAACTCCTCATACACCATTTACCCCATCTTTGGCATAAAGGTATTTACAATGAAAAATGGGAGATTTTCAATCATCTGCAATCCGAAGTGAGTCCTCAGGACTATTGGCGTCCTCGATTTGCATTCCTTCGGGAGATGGAGATCTAAAAATTATTCAATTATTTTTAGAAATTAGAAAATTAGAGAGCCAAAGAAACTGATTTTAGACAGAAGCAAAAATAGCGAAATTTGAAAGAGCAGAGCATAAATTACGCAATAAAATTATAAAAAGAAAAGCTTGAAGAAGAAGGCGAATTTAACGATGAAGCTCGAAAATAGAATATAACTTTGAGAAAATTTGCTTCATTCTTACCATAAAATCAGTTTATTTGATTGATTAAAAATTCCAAAGTAAGAGATAAAGAAGCGTATTAGCGAATTTTCCAAGCGAAGTAAGGTACATTTTTCCCCATTTCTTACCCAATACTCTATGCTCTTTTCAGGAGCAAATATAGATAACTATCGCTACGATTTGTGATATTGTTATTCTGGTCATAATACTCTGGTGTTTTTGAAATAACGCTTCGATTTCGATAATAATTGTATGCAAATGTGAGGCTAGAAAGTGAAATTATTTTTGAAAGAAAATAGAAAAGTTAGACTGTGAAAAAGCGGAGATTTGACGAAAAATTGGATTAAGATTCACAACAACTCCACAAGTTTCACAACTACAACGTCGAAATCATCAATTATCATAGAATTTCTACGTTTCAGAAAAAGCAACTTTTGAAAGAATATTCGCAGAACTTTTTCTCGTGATAATTGGCGATACTAAAATTCGAGCTTACTTTGGCGTGTCTTGTGGTGAATCGCGTTTGGCTGGCTGATATGGCTGATTGGATCCCGCGCCAGCTGGAGGCCGGACCCACGCACCAGGATTACTCGAATTAGCGTAGGGCGGAGGGGGTGGGACTTGAGATCGAGGAGGCACTTTGTAGGCCTCGCCGTGCATGTACGCTCCTTGAGCTGGCACTCCCATGGGGTAGGGTCTACAAATTTTTGTTTCGGGTAAATGCTCATATTTTTAGAATGATAGATAGTATGAAGTGCTGAATATCCATAAAATTTCAACCAGATAATAAAAATAAGCTATGTTTTTAAAAAAAATATATATACCTCCTCATATGATCTCCTATGTGCGGTGGCATGCCTCTGCCACCAGATATCGGTCTATTGCCTCGTCTATTACCCATTGGTAAAGGCGGTAAAGGAACGGCTCGACCTCCTATAAATGTATGCCTTGAACAATTCAACTTCATGAGTATTTTGGATGCGAATTTGAAATTCCCATTTTTTAACTCCTGCTTGATGAAGATCAGCATAGTAAATTCCTATAGAAAGCTAGCTTATCCTCCAAATGCGAATAAACGTTATTTGGAAGCGTCGAATGAACAACTTTATGATAGTTGTGAAGCGTAACATACCAGGTCCAATCGCATAAGGTGGGAGTGAGGGGTGAGAAGAAGAGGGACTTGCAATTGGGGGGTTGTAGTCTGTGGAGGAGCTGGACTTCTTGAGGATGCTGCGAGGGGGAGGAGGAGGACCTGCGCCCGCAGGCAACGGAATCGAACTCGCTGATGGAGTCGACGATTGAAACGAGGAAGCTGAAAAACTCAATATAATGAAAATGCAATAACCGTCAAATATTGATGATGATGAGTCATATTGTAATTTAGCGCTGGGCTGGAAAACCCTCTATTGCAGCAGATAGTCGAAATGGTAAATTGTTTTGAAAAGAGGGATATTGATATAAAAATCTCTTTCGTTATCCGACTTCAACGTCGCATAATTAGAGAGCGCAAACTCCGCCCACTGCCAATGCGCGGCATGTAACGAAAAGTAGCAGTTAAAGAACCCCGAAAGTGAGAAGCAAGTACCCTTCAACCGCTATATGTCATCAGAAACTAAAACTAAATAGACGATAAACCTTCTGAAAGGGCTCTGTGCCAAAAATCAGCGCATAATTTTTCCCTGCAAAAACCTGCAAGCAGTTTGAAGTTTGCGAAAACGTGCTCATTTGGGAGTCCAGAAAATGACGGTTCTATCG
The DNA here is from genome assembly GCA_002287525.1 of Diploscapter pachys. Taxonomy (NCBI): domain Eukaryota; kingdom Metazoa; phylum Nematoda; class Chromadorea; order Rhabditida; family Rhabditidae; genus Diploscapter; species Diploscapter pachys. The sequence continues at coordinate 152,108 of LIAE01007695.1, forward strand.
TTCAAAATCAAGTTTTATCTGGTTTTTTGCTTATCAAAGTCTTAGTTATACCAGAATACATATTCCTGAGCAAAAAATATAGAAGAATGTGGTTCTCGTGAACCTGCTTGCGCCCTCTACGCATAATTGTAGAAAATGAAGAAGTTTTCAGAACTCACAAGGTCCCGATCCAGTAGGCGTGCTCGGTTCTTTCGTCTCCTTTGATTCCTTGTCCTTGTCTTTCGATTCTTCGGTTGTGTCTTTCTGAAATGAAATATTCTAGTTTTAGATAGGTTCACAATTTCTATATTTACTGATGACTTTTCAAATTATCACTATTATAGTGTCTCTTTAACTTGAATAAAAATTTAAAGAAAAAATAGATTTCGAAACGTTTATGAATTTTCAGGTTGATTTATGCATATCGCGAAGAAAAGATAACAATTTCAGTTATCTATTACTCTGAAGAAGTCAAGCTTATCAAACATAAATTCGATACGTTTCAAATTCAGAGTAAATTATCAAAGAAATCATAAACTACAGAACGCTAGATCGTTTATTCCAGTCAAACTTGGAAGGAATGATAAAGAACTCAGTCTAACACTTCCTTATCAAATAAGCTTCAATACTTCTCCGCTTGATTATCCCTACTTTACAGATCTTGATACACGCTGCCATTGCAAACCGACCTTAGGAATTTTGAAGTTTTTGAGCGGGTTGGAGAATTGTAGTGGTTTGTTAACGGGAGTGGTAGGTGTTTTTGCCATCTTGTCCAAACTGGTCCCCGCATCACTAGACTTGTGCTTCTTCACTTCTCTCTCTTTGCTCAAAGAATCGTCGCCAGCACGTCTCTTCCTTTCTCGGACTCGTTCCTGAAATAATGAATTTTTTGAAGAAAGCATCAAAATGTTTGAAAATTAAAGATACCACACACAACTGAGAAAAACAATAATTGTAGTGTAACTTTTTCCACAATTATAATGCCATTTAGATTGTGTGAATTTATTAACTTTCCTAGAAATTTAGTCAACGAAAATTGAATTAGAATCACATGGTTTAGGAAATGATGAAAGCAATAAATAAATTTAAAAAAAAAAAAAACTTACTTTTCCTTTGATAGGATCCTTGACTTCTTTCACGATCTTCTCCTTGTTAGCTTTCCGTTCTTTCTTCAACGCTTTCACTTTTTCTCGGTTTGCTTCCGATGGTTGTTTTGGGAATGGAATCTGAAATGAGAGATTTTCTCTAAAAGATCAAAATCAAGTCACCTTCAGAACAAGCTTTTCCCCGATAGTCTTGCTAGTTGCAGAGGACGTCGAGTCGTTCGAGTTGTCCTTCGGAGATGCACTCATTTGAGGGGATAACGTCTGAAGTAATTCGTTTTTTTTAATAATAGGTTTTCAAATTTACATAAACTGAAAGTTTCGGGTTCATTGCTTGTATTAGACATGGAAGATAAGGTAATTTACATGTCCAATATTAAGTAAATTATGCAAATCATTGAATTTCAATACTCGTCGCTATAATTTCTTTTCATAGGAATCTTTATCAAAAAAGAAGTTGAAACTTATTTCTTTTAGGTTTTAGAAACTTCAATTTTCTACCTGTGCAACTGTAGTGCTGCTGGATGTGACAGCAGCAGTGAGTTGTGGAGGCATTTTGTCCGCTTTCTCTGCAGAGGCGAATGGGGGCGAAGAGGTTCCGTCATCGTAAATGTCACTGGAACTTTTGTAAAATTGCAAATTTTCCTCTTCAAAATAGCAACTACCTGAAATTCTTCGGTTTAGGCACTGCAGGTTGCTGTTGGACTTGGCTGTTCCGCAGTAGCTTGTTAGATATTGCCTAAATAAAATGGTTATGTTTCAAAAATTTTCTAAAATAAGCAGTCATTCATTCATGATTGTGATTTGGATGTGTTTCTTTTTCGGATTTACGGAAAAGCACCTCAGCGTGAAGTTTAAACGGTATTTCATCGAACAAAAATTTGCAAGAAACCTGCCTCCAAACTCTGTTTCCTAGAAGGCTGTGTTCTGGTTGGTGCAGCTGCGAGAGCTGAAGCTGTCGACTCGGCAGTTGTAGTGACCGAGGGGAACGGCTGAGTGATTGCAGACGAAGGGGCTGTGGTTGTGATCGGATGGAGAACGGGCGGTTGCAGTGACGCAGAGGAGGCGGGAGACTCGGCCGGGGTCGCTGTGGCGCTATCCTGGAATTTATCGATTTTTGACGAAGAAAGTTATAAGGAATTGGTCGGAAATTTGATATTATTACCTATTCAAGGATTGGTGAAACTTATCAGAACTATAAAAATATACTCACAAACAAAATATATGACTGAAAAGAGATAACTTGTAAACTGCAAGAACCTCAGGAGACAAGACATTAAAACAATATGAGAAACAATACCGTACTCCACCCTATTTTGCATATTTCTCATTCTATGATATAATTCGAGTCACAAACAAACTAGTCGAAATATATTCAATTTCGTCGTTTGTTGAAACATACTTTTCAAGAAGAAACTAACAATTTATAAACCACATCAAAAGACATGGGTGAATAGGGCAAGGAAAGGTAAGATGTGATATCTTTATCATTGTACTTCGCCATATCCTATATCATGATGTCTTGTGGTTTGCAAGTGTCCGAAGAAAATTTAGTAGGATTGGAAAAAAAAAAATGAAAATCAATTGAAAACAGACCGTAGACCCCGATGCACTTGGCCGTGGGGATTGGAAGGCTGAACTGTCCTCCATTTTGATGGGCTTCTGAGCAGTGAGTTGAGGCAGAGATTGGCCCTGCGAAAATTGACTGTCTTGGAACTGATTCGAGCGACTCGATGGCTGATTCTGAAATTAGTCATTAGTGATATCGACATTTTCAGAAATGCAACTTTAGGAAAATCGTGCAATATATCGATGTCGATGCTTGAATTTATTTTCTTGGTTAATTCTTGTAGAAGTCTAGTTACGGTGTTTTCCTCATTATTTTGTTTTTTTTTATTTATCCGGGGATGTGTTGAATTCGAAAATTTCAGAACTCAAAATAGAAATTTTTGGAGTAGAGCTCGAGCGATTCAAATTCGGTAAAATTTGCAATATTTAGTCTGCGAATCTTTGTATTTTTCAATAGGAGTTATGTAAAAAAAATTGGATGTTCATTGCATGAAACTCCAAAACTCGTTATTGTTATTAATTTGACATTTTCACAATTTCGAAAGAAGAATTACCTGTCCAATGGGTTTAGGAGGCGGTGGAGGATCGCACTCCTCGTCGGACTCTTCGTCGAAAGGAGACCCATAAGTTGTACTGCCACGCGTGCTCTCGCGACTGCCCGAGGAGACAGGGGCAGGAGCTGTGCCTGGAGCGACGCCTGATGTGGACGTTAGGGTCTGGGGTGTGGGAGGCTGAGCTGAAATAAAGAAAAAACCTTTATTCAATAATATAACAACGGAAAAGCCGACTTTTGCCTTTAGTGAAATTTTAGAGATTTATTGAAACATATATTCGGTAAAAGTCTCAAAATTGACAGCGATAAAAAAACTACTTTATGAAAAAATCAATAAATATCAACGTCAAACTTTCAAGTCTTCGTTGTAGCTTATAAGACTCATGAAACATTCGAATAAAATGCAAAATCTTTCATCTTCAAATTTACGAACTTCGATCTTATTGAAACTTCTTTGAAGCATAGCTAATAAGTAAGGAAACACTTACAAGTAGACAGTTTGTATTGCATCTGCTGTGCGTAATCGCTGAATGACCGATTGAACTGCGGTCTGTCAGCAGCAGCGCCGACCATGTCCGCGTGCGTCATTCCTGCTACCGCAGCTGCCTGCGCCGCTTTTCGAGAGCCTCGCGGACGACGGGCTGTTCGGCCTGAATTTTTGAATTATCGATGATTTTCACTGAAAATGATTAGAATCTACCTTCTGGGAAATGTAAACAGAGTTTAAATTGAAAATTGTTTCGTTGTTTTGAATTTTCTGTTTTTTGAGAAATAGATATGAACCAAAGATAATTTTTAGCAAGGCAAATATTGCAATTCTTGGAAAATATACGTTTCAAATAACACTAAGATGAGTGGTAAATTTTTAGATATTGCTTGAGCATAACAATTGAAAATAACCAACCTCCCCGTTCGGAGCTGTTGGACTCCTGAGATTCCGTGGACAATCTGTCGCCCATATTCGATGAACGACGACCTCGTCCGCCACGACGTTTCGGAACTAAACATTTTTCCTATATGTGTCGTAACTTATCTAGGTACCAAAATTAATAACTATTTTTGAATTTATGCGTAATTTGAAACATGTTAGTCACATTTCCCAGCATAAAATTCTCCGTTTAAGATCGGTTGATTCATTTGCCGATAAAAATCAGAATGGAACCAGTAATGATAACCGATAGTGATACGATACGAATTCAAGTACGCTTTAATTTTGCCTAGGATGGATGAGTGGACTTATCTCTCACCTTGTCCTCTCATCTGCTGACTCTGCCCCAGTGGGCTTCCCGTTTGGAACCCCCCATATGGCGGATAGGCGGTTTGTGGTGAATTGTAGGCAGACATGGGTGATTTCTCGTCTGCAGCGAAGTCGAACACATCCGCTGTGTTGGAGCCCGAGCCAGCTGAGGTGGAACCTGAGCCCGGAGCTATTTGACCCGAGGCAGTCGCCATGCTCACCGCCATGCTCGCGGAAATCGTGTTCTGAAACGGTGAATGATTATTTGATTTGTTAAATTTGAATAAATATTCTCAATGCATTGCAATACGACTTTGAATTGGCTGAAACGTATTATTTATCAGTTTTGGAAAAAGCGTTATTTTAGGAATTGTGATAAGTTTCAGTTTCAAAAGCTTTTTGATCGTCTTTTTCGTCTTCTATCACTTCTTTTTTTTTTTAATTTTTCTGCAATAATTCCTATTTCCATTCCTTTATTGTCTTTCATGAGAGTTCAAATCCTACCCCCAATCTGAGCCTAGCACTTTCGAGCGGACTCAGCTGAACATGGCCTCCCTGAGTGGACAATGGCTGCTGTCCTGGCTGGAATCCTGCAGCTTGTCCCATTGGATACGGCTGATTCGGAGATGCCGTGTAGGGCGTGTTGAAGGAGGACATCTGAAAACATAACTTTTCGGGGTTTCAATAAATTTTTATTTTGTTGGAATTTATCGCTCTTGTACATTTTCAATGGTGTAAAGCATCTCTTTGAAACTTATAAATCCTATTTTGTGGTTTTCTTCAACTTGGAAATGAATAAACTCAGAGTTAGTGATAAAGAAATGGAAAACGATATGGAAATGTATGTATGGAAGAAAAACAAACATTCTCGTAATTACTTAAAATATATATTTCATATTTATCATAAAGGGTTTAACATTATCCTTTCGTATTGTTTCTGTTGTTCAACTCAAAATACAGTATGATCCATGATAATTTTACAACTTATTTTCGCCCTTAGATTTTTTCAAATAATTATTTTTGAAAACGGCCAACGGGATCTTATTTAGATAGGTGGGAAATTTATCAAAATATATGGTTTTACTGGTGGCGGGGTAAAGATTACAAGTTTTTCCTCAACATTGTATCTGAGGTTTTTCTACCCATAACTCGCTTCGCGATTCAAGGAGAATTGAAAACGATTTTCAGATTCGAGGATTTAGCATAAAATTCTACATATTTGATTGCCTAATTTGACCAAAAATTCGATTTTCCTGCAGCTAAGTCCGAAAAGCGGGCTGTTACTGGTATGCCCAGATCTACCCGTAACTGAAAAGGGAGTAAAATCATATATTTTCATGACTATTCCATCGATCTAAATAAGATTCCGTTAGCCGTTTTCAAAAATAATTATTTGAAAAATTTAAGAGCAAAGATAAGTTGTAGAGTTATCGTGGGTCATCCTGTACTCTTATCAAAAGTCCTACCCCAGGTTGTGACGGTCCAGAATATTGACTGGGATGTCTGGGACTTTCGAAAGGAGGTCGGAAATCCCCGTAATGACTCGTTGGAGTGCCGAAGCCTGATCCGCTGTACTCATCAAATTTTAGGCCTTCACGCAGGTGCTCCTGAAAATTCTCGGATTTGTTATGCTTCACAAATAACGGAAAATAATTCGGAAAAGGTGGGGGAAATAATAGAATCACGATAGTGTCTTTATAAAATATTCAATTTTAGCACAGGAAAATTTTCGTTCTTGAAGATTTCGATCTTTCAAAGATAAATTTAGTATGTTTCAAAAATGCATAAGGAGTTTCAGCAAAATCGATATTCTGCACTTAGAGAAGAGATCGACTAATAAAATGGAGAATAAACTAACCAATTCGGAAACAGCTGATGCGATGTCAGTGGACATGTTCCTGTGAGACCTCAGATCGGGTTTGGTGGGAGTCGGCTCCTTCAGACACTCGTCGATTTCCTTGAACGAAGACAATAAACCGAGTGGCTCTTCGTCTGACTCGATGTCGTATTTGTAGTCGGGGGTGGTCACAGCTCGTCTGAAAATAAGCTATGTTTCAAAGAATACTTAACCTCGTTAAAAAGTTGTCAAGCAATTAATTTTGCAAACAAAATCAGTTGCACACAGTAACGAAACAGTGGGGATAAGCTTTGACGAGTGCAATGTCACGGTATGCCTAGGGACCGCAAATGGCTTTGCATAGTCTAGAGTTTTCTAAAATTTCCCACGCTAAATAATTAATTACGATGTATCGAGGATATTCATGAGAAAAATAAATAAATAAATAAAATCCCAATCATTTTTGATCGAAAGAAAGATGCTGCCAAAATCGACCCGAAAAATGAACACGCTTTGGTGGTATAAAAATTCTGCGAGCGCCTGCGGACGCGCACTTCCTGACAAGACATTCTGGTGAGCAACCATTTCTACGGGTGGTTCATCGATTTTGATGGCGATCTTTCGTGAGCATCAACTTTGAAGGGCGCTTGGTTCCCATTTTTAAGGTTTCTTCAAATGACCACTTTTTGAACAAAAGGGAAAATGCAAGAGGCGGAGTTTGCGGTCCTTAGGTATACTACATGTTTTTCCTATATTTTTACACATTCCATATGTTTCTTGTAATTCTTTTCAGTGAATACTCAAGTTAGAGTTAGAAGTGAGTCTGATAAAAATTTTGAAATAAAATCTCATTTGAGTATCGCTTGTCTGTATTTTTCAGAGTGTTGGTGATAAAAAATAAGTTTCCTTGTCGGTCTAGAGTGGTTAGTTTTCAAGCACAATTGATATGTTTCTACTACCAACATCTCCCTTTTTAGTTGTGTAATCTTCCCTTCAAAGAATTGAATAGGAGAAGATTACCCAACCTTCCTTCTTGAATTCATAAAGTGCATCGTACTTTTTGGTGTTGGTAACATCGCTGAGCCACAATCTTCCAACTTTATCGATAAACTGAGACTGATTGCTAGCATTCGAGGGAGAGGGATCAACAGATTCCGATTTCATATCCGTGTCCATGTCTTCTTGCTTTGTCTGTCTCGTCTCTGCGTCTCTGCCCTGTCCCCTTTCCTCGTCCTTCTCTTCACTGCTCCAATTCTTCAGTTTGTGAGGTAGAGAGAGTTCTTCTTCAGTTTTCACGACCGCAGGTCTGACCACTTCGTCGGGAGTGGGCGTGGCCTTCAGATAGTCTGTTGCGGCTGCGAGGCACACTGGGAGAGAGCACGATCTGGAAATACTCGAATTAAGTTTGGATAAGTTTTAGAAAGATATGGATTTTCGATGAAGTATTTCAGTAAATAACAAAATGTTTCAAAAAAATAATTGTCACTTCATACTTTTTAGATATCATAATTAGAATTGTTCAGTGATTACTTTGCAAATTTCTCGCAATATCTTTTCAAACCTACATGATGAGAATCTTGGTGAGTTTTTCGTCGAGTTTCTTGTCCAAAGTCTCTCCGTTGGTCGTCTTCGTAACAACCTGCCAATCGCCTCCAACCGGGATAGAAATCGAAACTGAAAATTGAGAATGAATCAATTTTTAATAGAGAAGTCTGGGATATGCTTCAATATATCAGCATATTTGAAGAGAAAGTTAACTGATTGATTAACCAGCTTCACGATTCGTACTAAAATAATTATTTGCCCAATTCATTCGAAATACGCGTTTTCAGTTTTAACCATTGTGGTAAATATTTAGAGAAAAAAGTGAGTCTCAGATATAATTTGAATGTTTCAGTCAAAATTTTTCAAAAATCTTTTAACTCTACCGATATGGACAGTGTTGTCGGCAGAGAAGGAGCACTCGATCCCACTGGCATCGATTGCAGGAGTGAGTTTGACCTCGATCGATGCACTGCCCTTCCACTTCTTGTGGCACATCGCCAGCACACTCTCCCATACGCTGTTCAACTTCCACTGTGCGCGCACGATAGATAGAATCTGAAACATTGAAAATAGAGGATTCGAAATATTTGAAACAGAATTTTTTCAAGAGGAAAATGATGAGATGTATATAAACATGAATCTAGTCATTTTTAAGCTCGTTATTAAAGTAAAAACTCGTTTAAAGATTTTATTTTAAATTCTAACCTTATCGATGTTCCTGATGTCCTTGAGGTATATCTCTCCGATGATGACATCCCTTTCCTCCTTCAGATTCTCGCTTTCCATCAAGTATTTGTGTTCGGGACGGCCTTCGGGGAAACGAGTGCGTAGAATCAGAGATGATTCCTAAAAAATGCTCTAAACACAGCTTGTTATCCATTTTTCGGAAATTAGTTTTTGCAATTTTTGAAACATTCGAAGAAAGAAGTACTAAACTTGGGATGTCCAAAATTGCGATTCCAAGCTAGGGAAAAATACAATTTCCCAAAAGTTAAATCACGAACATCTTCTGCCTCGAGGAATAAAAACTGTACCTTGAAATTGTAGGAACTCATGTATCTGAACAGATTGACGTGCGACCTGATGATTGAAGGCTTCACCAGGAACTTCTCCATACGACGCCAATTCGTGAAACTGAAAGTTATATTTTTAAAACTCTTCAAAATGTTGCCCTATAGGTTTAAAACTCATTGTAATTGAGAAAATGTTCAAAATTCAATCTCATATAAAAAGCAGACCTGAACAAAAATGGCTCGCAGAATTTCAGGCAAACGCAAGAAGGCGAGGGACGGACTTGAGACCAGGGATTTCTGAAAATTATTGGCTCATTCGAGCATTTAGCAAACTTTTCAAATTAATGTCACCGCATGAAACGAGTCTTGTTGAGAGATAAAACCATATTTTCTCTCTCTCAAGAAGACACTGCCTCATTCCATGCGGTTATCCGCAGCTTAAAGGGTCACAAGTATGGTTTTCAAGAGTAAACTTCGTACCCAGGTCCACCGGCTGGCAGCTCAGTGTCCTTGTCGTTTTGCACGATCGAGAGCTCCAAATAGGGAAGCACGTCGAAATCTGAAGATTCGAATTTCTTTAGGGAATTCACGATATTCAAACGAAGTAGATCTTTATGAAATGTTGTCGATAACTGCACTAAGTTTCAATGTGTTAGAACGTTTCTTTTCAAAATACATCATATTTTCTTTAAATTTCAATTAAAAAGACTTCTAATTTTGAAATATGTTTCAAAGAAATGATAAATGCTATTGAAGTTCTAAAATTCGATTTCTTTATTCATTGGCATACTTAACAAAAGCTAACCTGAATCCTGAGTGACGTCACGTCTGACGGATTTGACGTAAGACGGATCGACGACGTAGAAAATTCTGGGAGGACGGATGGGAGTGCGCGGACGCATAACTCCTCGGGGCAGCTGATTGATCGAGCAGAGCGGAAGGGGACTGTTTCCAGAAGGAAGGTCTGCAAGTCAACAATAATCTCCTTCACTTCAAGTATGTCTCTACCAGTCAACAGATCGGATTCGATCAGTTCCAGAGCCAACACGCACGCTTGCTTCTCGACGCTAAAATTAAAATAAATTATCTTTTCAACTTTTTTTTTTTCAATTTCCTGCGCTTGAAAAGTCGTTTAGCAAAAATGAATTTTTAATTATGATTTTATTGAAACATAACATGACTTTTTTAAGACTTTGGAATTTATGTCTCAAATATTCGTTTCTCGAACCGTTTGCAGAAATATTTTCACAGAAATTAGTCGAAAACATATTCAGGAGCAGAATTTCGACTTTTTTACCTCTGATGAGTCGAAGGAACAGCGAAGAGCATGCTCTGTATGGCTGTTCTGAGTGCCGCGTAGTTGTTGTCGTTGAGGTACTGCTGGATCTCGGGCGAGGGGATCATCGAGCGGTTGAAGTACCCGATTCGGCAAGACGTCACCTGAAACATGTTTGTTGTTTCAGGAAGATTTTGAAAATACTAGTCTTTAGATCTCATTGTTCACAATTTTGTTCAGTTCCGAGATAAAAGTTGGATTTGTAAAATCCGGAACTGGAGTTTCGAAATCGAAATATCGGAATTCTGTGTTATCCTGGTTCTTTTCCAAATTCTCTTCTCCATAAAATAAAAATGTGATCTGTGATTTTCGGAAATTCTCACCAAACTATTTTCAGCCTGAATCTCCAAGATGAGTTCAGTGCTGCGCAGAGTGAACACGCCTTGCTGGGCTGTGATCGAGCAACTGAAAATTTAAAACTATTCCTTTAACTTGTTGACTTTGTTTCGTTTCATAACCGGATTCATTTTGGAAAACGTCAAAGTTATGAGTTCGTTGTGAAACTTACTCCAAACTATCAGCCAACTGCCGGAGTTTGGAAGGCAAATCTGCTCGCGTGTCGACTGAAAATTTACTTCTTTTCTGAAAAAGTAGATTTTACAAACTTGGAATGTTCCTTTTCATGGAGGCGATCGCCTGGATCACGTCCATTCGAGTTTCCGCGTCGAAAGTCAGCTTCTTTTCCTGAAATTTATATTTAAAAATTTTATACAGATTGGATCACCTGAAACGGTCATTTTATCTTATCAGAGTTGTTTGAAACCTAGTTCAAGAATTTTTGAAGAATTCATCAAATTTCTCGCAAGAATTTCAATGTTTCTCTCGAACAAACTGACCATAAGATTCCTCCTCTGCGACTGGTTGAAGCCGTCCCAGCTCAGCTTCTCGGACGTCTGGAATTACTCGATTAAGTTCTTATTTCAAGGAAAAACTTTCATTATCTGTGCATGAACTTTCAAATAAATCAAGACAATTCTGTTTTTGATCCCAAAAATGGAGAATTTTCAACTTTCAAGGTCCCTAATTTCCCTCGCCTCTTTACCTGTCTGATTTTCTCGAGCCTCATCTCCAAGTCGATCCTCTCCAAGTCCGTGTCCTCTCCATAGACACCCGACATTCCTGAATACCGAAAATTTAGAAAACTCGAAAAACACACCGAAAAAAGTCAGCGGAGAAAAACAAAATCGATTATTGGTGGATTTGAAAAATCCATTGAGGTTACGCACAATTGCGACTCTGCACACTTACTCGTTCTGTCATTCGGCTTTTCTGCTTTTTATTTTCACCCGTTTCGATTTTCAGACGGTTCTTCCGATTCGGACGTCGGATTTCGACCCAACGAACAATAAAGTAAGCTTCTAATGATTCCCACGATGACCCGAAGTTGTGCGTGAAGAAGTCGATCAAAATTCTTGAAAATTTATATCCTTTTTTTTGTAATTTCGAGAATTCTGGTTGCAAATTTGCAATTTTCTTGATTTTTCCGAATTCTAAAATTTCCTATGGCACAGAAATATTGTTCTCCAGCACGTACAGGCTCAGCGATTCGTCTTTTCTCCTAAAACTCCTGAAATTCACCTCGATTTTTCAGACAAATTTTGCTATTTTGAAACCCGACCATTTTGCTGTATTTTTGGATTTCTCTCGACATGAAATGTAACTATTTTCCCTTGAAGTCTATATGTCGTGCTTGTGCAAATGTGCTCCTCATCAAGAGCTTCAAGAAGCTAGCGTAACTTTGTTTAGTAACTTCACAGATCTTTCCTGCGCACACATATGTTTCACCAGCTTTCGCGAAATTAGGCAGAAACTCGCACAATTCATAGCTTGTTCATCTATTCGTTTTTTGCAAAGTTTTACTTAAATTTAAAAATTACATATTTTATTTCCAGGACGATTGCGCGCGGTCTGTTGGCTCGATTCCTCGAGTGGCTGGGATCCTTCCGCAGACAGCCCTCCATTCAATCCGCCCTCGACTTGCAGAAATCTGTTCAACAGTCGATCAAGGTGAGGAATAATTTATTTTCATTTTTAGTAGCTTATTCGTCGAATTTCGATCAGTTCAAGGATTCATCTTCATCCATATGAGGTTTTCTGATGCATATTTTTGATACGTTTCTTTGAAAATTTGAATATTAGACACCACCCTGACCGTTTCTTATGTTAGATACTACTAGGACTGACCTTGGTTTGGATTTATCAAAACTAAGAAAGATCATCAGAAATTTCTACAAATCTTGAAACATACTCAATCCACTTCATTGAAGATGTACATCAATAAGCACTTTTATTACTTCTTATTAGATTTTTTTTTAGAAAAATAATCTGCCTTTCTTACCGAAGTCGTCTAATTATTTTCGAATTTTTCCTTATAAACTTTGAAATCTATCGTTTGCAGGCTACTGCATCGCTTCAATCGAAGTCGGCTCCAACATCTAGCCAAACATCCTCATCTCAACCGAAAGCACAGACTTCTCCCAGTCAATTCTCTGCGTCTCCAGCTTTTGCCTCAGTCAAGGCCCCGCCCCCTCAAGCTCCAGTTCAGCAGTCTCGACCTCAATCGACTCCAACTCCTTCCACGGTCCTTTCGCAACCACAACCCACTGTCAGAATGCACACCAGCGCTGCCATTTCGGTAGGATTTAAACAAAATAGAAAACAAAGTTTCCTGTACGTTTCAAACTTTTAATATAAAGAATGATTTGAAGTATGTACGTTTTAGGTGAGCGAAACATATAACTTATCAAAAAACTGAAAAAAGACCATTTTGTATGTGTTCAAAGTGTTGCTTTAAAGAATCATTCGAGGTTCACATGTTTTAGGTGAAAGCAACAAATAATTTATTTTAAAAATCAAAAATTTTAAACTTTCGAAACGAAATAGTGAACTGCGGTATAAAAATTATTTTTACGATTCTCCGAGACGTTATTTTTCAGAATATCGCGCATCGCATCCCCATGATCAAATTCATCGGCGCCCGTCTTCCGAGACCTCATTTCGATAGGTACTCTGATTGAATTGTCGACTTTTTAAATGCTCAATTTTCAGATCCTCCCTGCCTCCGATTCCAGCAGCCACGTCCACTGCTGCAGCCATTTTCCGTGAGTTTTCTTTCTTAAATGAATCAAATAGGTTTCAAATCCTAGTTTTATTCTTTTCAGAATTTTCTCATGAGTATTGCTTTCATAAAATCGCTAATTTATTATTCGAGGTTGTTATGTGTGAAGGCTATGTTGTAAAATTTAGAAGGCTCACGATCATTAACTTTCGAGTTTCTTCTATTTTTTAAAAATCTTATTTGCCTATTCTCGTAGGCTGTGAATCTCATGATTTAAAAAAAAAAATAAAATGACTTTCTCCTTTCAAAACAATTTATTTTTGTCTATTCAGAGCCGTCGAGTTCTGGCGCAAAGGCGACGTCGATCGGTTCAGTCGGGAAGCTGCCCCGCGGCAGTGGAGTCGACGAGTCGCAGCTGCCGCTCAGATTCAGGCGAATCCCCATCAGTCAGGAGGAAATCGATGCTATCAATGTCAGTTTTTTTAAAAATATTTTTTAATCCAAAAAGTGTTGGCTCGATCGAAGTTAATTTTACGAGTTCAGAGTATGCAAATTTAGTGAAACATATGCCAACTTTAAAACTAGGATTAGCTTTTACAAATTGAACATAATGATCAAGATGTGTTCCAACTAGCTGAAAAATCACTATTAATCGAAGATTCTGTCGAGTTGATCAATTAGTATTCACTTTTTTGTTGAATGACAAGTATCAATACGTTTCAAGAATTTTGTAAATTTTTGAGAGTGCTCATCTGATATTCTGTTGAACAGCGTATGATCGAATATCAAACAACATTTTGAAAATCGCCCTACTTGATTTGACAGATCTCAAGTAAATGCTAAAATAGTGAATTTATGATTTCAGTGGAAATCCAAAATTACTCTTACAAACGAATATTCCAGGTTGTTCTATTTCAGGCCGGAGGCAGTTACGGTTTGGTGACTCAGCAGGCAAAGAAGAAGTGAAATGATTCGCTCTATCCAGAAATTCAGAAATACCCAGGCTTTATTCAACTGCCGTAGTTTCTAGTCAAAGCATAGATTTCTAAAGCAATTCGGTATGGGACGTAGCTTTTTTCGTATTTTATTCGAAGCTCAAAATGAGCCATTTCTTTCGATTGAGATCACATTTTAATTACAAGCACTTTGTGTCAAATTTACGGTATTTCGAAAGCTCATGGATTTTATTAAAAATAGGTAGATTTTCGTTATGAGCAGAATTTCATGGCGATTTCGATAATAAACGATTTGATTTGATGGAATTTACTATTATTTCGACATTTTTCGAGTTTTCCAACTCAACTAACCTATCGCTATTTTTAAAATTTATTTTTGAAAGTAGCTTTAATCACGCTTCATCTGTTTCAGGTCGATCGGCCCAAATGTCTCCCCCGTCGACATCGTCAACGACTAATTCGTCCAGGTAGAATTTTCTCGAGTCAGAAACTTGTCAAAATTTAAAGAAATAAAATCGCCTCTAATAGGTTTTTCGAACATTTTTTGTTCAATTTTAGACCTTTCACAAACCAGTTGTGATTTCGTTCTAAAATTGTTGTATTAGAGGCTCTATCCATAATGATAAGAAGAAAGCTTTATCTAAATTTCGATTTATCAATGTAATTTACGTTCTTTTTTTCTTATCTAATTGACCAACATTCGTTTTCTTAATGCCGCAGGCTTGAGAATTTGCAATTTATGAAAAATGAGAAACTCATTTGCAAAATTCATTTTTCTCGGATTTCAGAAACGATGATCTCGTCAAATTATTTGACCAAATGATTATCGCAGTCTGTGGGAGTCGCCACAAAGAGGCAATCAAATGCGCCGAAAGGTACTTTTTATCTGTTTAAATCCCACAACTTTGAGTATTTTTGCTCTTTTACCACACTTAGGCAGGCTTTCAGCTAGAACGAGAAATTATAGGAGAGGCGGTTCGCAAATACAAATTTTCCTATAGAAAGTTGATACATAGGAGGGTCTGCGCGAAGAGCCTGGCTTAACCGCTGCCTAGTTCTGTCTTTTACTAACGATAATGTTGAAATTTCTGATCACTTATCATAAACCGAACGCATCAAAGCGATAATTTAAACTAACAATTTTCGTGCACTTCACAAAATCTATGTAACCCCTGTTTTGAAGATATCTTTGTCTGGTTTGCAAACAGGCGTTGATTTTCTAAAGTTTCAAAATTAACTCAAAAGTAATGACCTTTCCTCTTCATTATTTTTTCGATTTTTCGTTTCTCATTTCGAGTTAGCCTCTCAAATCTCAAGTTGTTTACTAACCATCTAACTGTTTCTCTCTCTCTCCTCTTTGTTATTTCTCTTCGGATTACGTCGACAGAACGGATAAGCGAGATAATAAAAAATCAGTAAGAGTTTCAACCACTTCATTTCGAAATTACTTGAAATCTCAGCAATGTTCAGGATACTGTTCGTTTTTCTAGAAATTTTGTTAAAGAAACTTGATCATTATATTTTTTCTGCAGAAAATTGTCATCTTCAATTGCTTGTTGAAAGGTTGCACTTTTGATAATGTACTCCATTGGAATATTTTCCGAAAAAGTATAATCTTTCGAAAAAAAAAGCCTCTTGAATCACAAAATACCTTCTTTAAAATCACTAAATTTTCAGAATCCGTGTAATCTGGCCGGAATCTGACATGACCCCACTCGTCAGGCATTTCACAGGAAAGACGAAATCGAGGAAGAAAAACAAAGAACTGCATGGAATCAAGGGACTCCTCAGGGCTGTCGAGGTTGGATTTTTGAGATTTTTTACTTCATTTATAATATTTGAAACCTAAAAATACGTTCATAGTTATTTTATCGTGAAACCTACATTAATTCTTCCAAAGATGATATTTTTGAAAACATGGAAAGCTCTTTTAAAATAATGGTATTAAAATGTGCATGTGTTTATCATCTTATTTTCTCATGCAATTTCTAAGCTGCCGTTAATTTTTAACTTTTTGATTTATATTATTTTCAGATGTGCAGCGACGATTGCGTGCTGACTTTGTTATGCTCGATCATTCACGTTCTCGCTGTTCATGGAAATGAGAGTGGTAGGAAAATTATGACATTTTGAGTAGATATGGAATAGTCTCACTGAACTAATATTTCCGATCATAATATTTCAGAAGCATGAAACATTCAAATTAAAAAAAAATTTAAATTGAAAAGAAGGTGAAATTATTTTGGTTATTTCCAGAAGTAAACAAACGATTGCGTCGTCTGGTGAAAGCAGATGCGACCTCGAGTCTGATTCGCTGTCTGAGAGGCCGGTTGAAGCATTCAATCAAGGATGCGGGGGAACAGTCAAATTCTGCAACAAAGTCCTACGAGGTTATCGAAGCTGGTAAGAATCTGTTCCATTTTAATGAAATGTTCGATATAAATAAATCTAAAATTTAAATCGTCAGGAAAAATGAGTAGAATTAGTTATAGTTGAGTTGAAACATCGTAAATATTTTCAGTTTTTTATCGAAATGCTATTCTATTATCAGATATCTACGATCAGTATAGAGCGGATCGAGTTCTTTTAGCATTTTATTTGAAACTTATTTTATTGGCATTTTCAGAACGCCTAGCTCAAGCGACTAATGACCAATTGGCCGATGTGATCATCAAACTGGGAAGTAAAGGTAGATTTACTAGATTTGTCTATTTCTGTTAATTCGTTATTTCAACATGAACAAACCCTAGTCAAATTTGAGAATTTATGTAACCCTTGCAACATATGTCTTCATCGAAAAATGCATTGCACTTGTCTGAAACTGAATATTTGAAGCATGGCATTGGAAGTTTATGAAGAAAGTTTGTTCTTTTTATAATTTTGAACGAGTTAATGTGTTTTTACATTAGCATATCAGAAATTTTCTTAGCTTATAAAATATCTAAAGCTTATTCGAAGTGTACAATTTTCAGACATGCGACTGGCTCTGAAAGTGCGCGTGGGCGGATTGCTGTCACAACTCGCAGCTCTCCTTGCTGCTTTGGACATTCTGCGAATACCGTACTCTATGCTCAAACTGACTTGCAGGACGCTTAGATCGGGTATGTAACTGGGTTTTCTCCGAACAGAACTAAATTTAAATTAAAATCCGTAGCAGAGATTGCAATTCTTTTCAAGTTTTAGAAGGCGACTGTTGATTAATTTTCGAAGATAGGTTGAACAAACGATTAACGATAGAAGCAATTGTTTGATAATTTATCTCTTTGCTGAAACTTATTTGAACAATTTCAGCCCGAAATGCCCAAGTGCTGTCTCGTCAGAAAGGCATTTTGTCTCGTTTTATGTCTAATTTGGACTTTCTCCTCACAAACGCGACAGTTCTGGTCGAAAGGGAGGAGCAGCGGCACAGGGACAGACTCTACGCGCAGATCGAGATCCTCTACTTTGTCACCAAAAATCGTGAGTTTATTTAGATTTTAAAATTTTTTATTAAAGATATTGTAATTTTTAGTTAAACTTTCCCATCTTTCTGCGATATTCTTAACTTTGCTAGCTAACTATTTTTCATCACAAAAATGCCGCTTCAAATTTATATTGCTTGCTTGAAATTCGGTTTCAAATTTTAGCACATTCTTATGTTTCAACTCTCTTTATAAATCCTCCATCTTTCTTAAAATCTTAGTGCACAAGCATAAAACAAATTTAAAAAAAAAAAAAACGTAATAAAACGGTGAAGTGGGTGATCAGTCCAGCTCCCGTGCGTATGTGCAGTTAGTAGACTCTTTAGGGGTGTAAGAAATTGAATATGCAGCAGTTGATGATAGTACCTCAAACTTGGGTAACTAAACCATTTATTAACAATAAAATTCAAATTGAATAAAGTAAAAACCAATGAAAAATGCAATCTCGGCAATGCATGACTGTAATGTCATGGAAGAGATAAAGAGCAAGGCAGGCAGAAGAGTTAAAGGAAAGAATAGAGAGGAGAAGCCCGCCTTCTCTAAGACCAAGTCGATTTTTATCAACAATAGTAAAGCAGTCAATAGAAAACTCCCCCATCAATCCATCCATCATTTTGTTTTTGCAAACCATTTGAGCCGAAAACTGAAACTCAATATATTCTGGAGGATCTATGAAATCGAAATGTCAAAATAGCCTACTTGTCTGAGTTTTGAAATGACAAAGAGATAAAGTCCTCCTGCCCCCTTCCCTGTCCTCTCGAAAACATATGGGCGATATTTCTGCTTCCCTGAAATGTGACTGGGAAAACTAGTGCAAAGTTCGAAAATAGCCTATGGCCAGTGTGCAGAGATGTCGGTGATTCATTTTACTTTAGAGGCGCTAAAACTCTTTATGCGGCCGTAAATGATTAAAAAAATGGACACATGCGAGAGTTTTTGGATAACTTGATTATTTTGCCCTTTCGAAAATCTGAATTTCGTGACTACTGATAGGATTATCAACCTTTCTAAAGTAAATACTAGAACATTTGTTCTTTGATGAATCAAAATTAGTGGAAATTTTTTCCGATCTATTTTCAAAGACACTGGAAGATTCCGATCCAATGATAAATGATAGGCTTCAGTAAATAAGCCAGGATAACTATGACTTTTGAACGTCGAAATCCCTTTATCCCGTTTGTCCAATAGCCTCTTGCCCGAGTTTTTCACCAGCTATTTCAAAGATGACTCTGTCCAAAATGCCAGTCATCTGACGAAAAATTATAGGGGAAAAGGTTCAAAGAACTCTCAAAGATTTTTGAGAATAGTGGCTAAAATAGGCTTCATCAATTAGGTTCGAAATTTCGTCATTAGGAACTTTATTAATCTATAGATCTCGATGAAAAATATAAAAAAAGGCATTTTCGATAAGTTTTTAATTTTATAAATTGCAACTTTTATCTGGATAGATTTCAAGATGATTACAAAAAATGAACTTCTCATGACGCGTTGATCGTTTACGGTAGTCTAAACATCAAATCATCATATTTTTTTTCCTAAAAAATTGCTTCCAATAAGCTTTACGAATTATCCTAATTTCATACTATTCTTTTGCCGATGATCAATTTATTCTATTTACAACATTAAAAAAAGAATTTCATCGACTTTTCAAATATGTTTCACCTTTTCTCTAAAAAGATCCAAGATTAGCTCTTTCTATTATAGTATTTTAACTTTCACACTACAGTAACCCAGACAAATTATCATCTAGTTTCATGCATATTTCCTTGTTTTTCCTTCCTTCCTTCATTTCACTCCTCGGTCTTCTCGAACTTTCCGTTCATTTTCAATACTTGTCTGATGCATCCGTGTCCTGTGCTTCACTTCTTTCCTTCTTCTCATCTTCACAGCTGACGCCCCTTGTCTCTCTTCCTTTTCCCTATTTTCCTCTTCAAATGTCCCTTCTCAACCTCGAGCTCAGACCCGGCCGGTCCAATAGGCCTGAGCCGAGAGAGTCTAGCAATTTTCATCCCCCTCTTGTTTTTGTTTTCCACTTCCAGGCTAAATTGTTTCCTCCATATTCTTTCACCTTTAATCTCGCAATAAGCATTCAGTTTATGTAAATTATGGTTTGAACGGGAAGAGAACTTTGAGCAATTTTGTTTAGATCTTGTGGAGCTTCATTTGATTTATCGCTAACCTCATCATTTGAGAAAAACTCAACATTTATTTAACTGGTTGAAAAGTTTTATTGGAACATTCTCCATGAAGAGATTGTTTTGAAAGGGTGATTTTCGATTTATTCCTACTTTCTTATCAATTCGGCAAATTTTTCAAGAAACGTTTCTCAGTTTCATTACTTCGAAAACAAACAAGTCACGATTTTTCGGTTTCAAAAACAAACTGTATGGACTAGCTTTCAAATTTCCGAAATAAACGGTCTTAATTGCGATTTTATGAGATTTTTCAGATATTGAGTTCATGCAAAGAAAATTCGGATGTCTGTGTCTAGGTGCATTCGTGAGGTCACAAGTCGTTCCGAATTTTCGTAAAAAAATGTCTCATTTTTCACCTTTTTCTTTCGTTTTCCTCATGTCATACAAACCTTCGGACTTTTTGTTACTTCGAGATTCGAGATAAACAAGCACTTTCATAGTATCGAAGAAGTTTTTCTTAGCAAGAAGTAGCCTTACATCTTTACATCGTGTAAAACTAATGCCAGAAATCATCAGATTTGTGCTTTAGCCATGCAATATTATTACTCTTCTCAGGTTTCTAAAGCCTTGATTTTTGCAATCTCATGAAAAAAGGAGTTTAACCTTATCTTAAAGAGTTTTAAATTCCAGGAAAAGCCCGAATCCAGCTGATTAACGACGGCATCGTTCAGAAGACGTTTCAATTGACGCATCACTATCTCTGCTTTCGGAGAGAGGTATGCTAATTTTTGGATTAATTATTCGGTGAAATATTGCCAACGCCGATATCATGCGAGTGATTTTTTCAAACGTTTTGACGGTTAACTATGTTTTTCAAATGCAAGGTGCAAAAATTATGTTCCGAAGATGTTGTGTATCATTTTATTGAAAATCGCGCCAAGTCGTTATGAAAGATCCATGACAACTTCGACAGCTAAAATGATTTTAAAAATTTTAATATAAAAAGCAGTGCTATATTTGTGGTGCGGCGTGCTATTCTTCTACACCTCCTGAAACAAACTTGATAAAAATCGAAATTAGCATACTCCGAATTCAGATCAAGGAGCAGCAGATCGTGTTCGTACCCTCGTGCAATTTCTCCTATCTGGACGTGTGTCTTGTCGCTCTCGCACTTCTCAGGCTATTGGCTAATAACAGTGAGTCCTTCAAATTACTTACTCACGTTTCAAATAAAATTATTCTTTCGTTTATATTTTGACTATCAATATTTGCGAAAAAGCAATAGTTGACTAAAAACCGCGAATTCGAAAAAGAATCAGTTCTTTGTTTGAGAATTTTGAGTTTCGATATTTCACGAATGTCAAGAATTTTAACTTTGCAAAAAAATTGCACTGCGCTATAAGGTCGTTCAAAAATCGTCCATAGCACTAACGGCATCTCTGCTGACTATAGTAAATTTGGAAAGGAACAGATGAATCGGTTTCAATTGAAGTGCTGCTTATCACTTCTATTCCATATTCGAAAATTATACTACTCCATGATTCATTAATAATAAAATTATTCTAATAAAAATTTCCAGAGCGAGCCAAGGATATTCTGATTTCGTGTGGAACAGTGGAGTTGTGTGAGAAGGAGATCGGGATGGTCGTTCGAGAGAAACCGCCCCCGAGACAGCTCGACGAGCAGACTGCAATCAAGCTCAAACAGCTACCGGTTCGTTATTTTTCTTACCATAAGATCCTATCTCTTATCGGCATAAGCATCTTTTCCTCTATTTACTTCGCATTTTCCATCAGAAAAATAGCATGAAATGCCGAGTTGAAAGATTGCTTTATCGTTAGGAAAAGGGCAAATTGCTAACGCATGATTTTTAAAAATGAATTATTATATCATTATTATAGTTAATTTGATTTGACTACGGGTCCTTTTATTTGGTGCATTTAGTAGTTTTGAAACTTATGAAAAATGTCTTCTGAAAAGAGAAAGATTCGTCTTTCTTCGACCTGATACAATTGCCGGAAGTATAAGAAAACGGATACATAGTGCTTTTTGGCTTTATGGATATTTGTGGGCAAGTTGGACAAGCAAAAACATGTATGCTTGAGAGAGCATTAGTTTTTGATATGCATTTACAGCTTGATAAAATTCGTACTTTATGCGATTTTGTAGGAGAATCGATTGACGCTAATATTTCTCTAATGATTTTTAATTTCATTTACCCAATTTTAAAGTGTATTTTAACTTTTCTGATATCTCCTTATACTAGCATTTGAGAATCTCTTTTTCGAAAGGAAATGTTTTCGAATTCTATTTCTTTTTGTCAATGGGAGCTTTAATTTTATATCTGCGCGGAAGTTGAAAAAGTGTTTCCATAACAACGAAATAGTACAAACAATGATAAGATTGTCGTTTTGAGAAGATAAAAAGTTTCGTGGATTGAATAAGTTTCATACATTGGCTATAATCACATCTTCTTGAAATGTTTACTTGTTACTCGATAGCGAAATTAAAAATTATTTTGAGCAAAATAATTTGCATAAGTTTCATCGTTTCCATAGATGCGCATTGGTGCAAGACATATAATACTTTCAATGACGGTATATATCAAATATGAAAAATCCTTCGAGAAGTATTTTGAATAGGCTTCAATTTTGGGTTATAGTCATAGTTTCCTTTTTTCTTTATAAGTACTGCATTTTTTACTTTTTTTACAAAACGTCGCAAATTAGCCCGAGGCCATGTTCATCGTTCGATATGTTTCACTTCAATGCATAACCGTAGGAATACAAACTAGTTTTGACTGATACTTTGCATTATCGATTTATGCAGATCGAAAATGTTATTTTTCATTGCGAATAAGTTTCAAAGTTTATTTATATTGCACAAGTCTCTAAGTTCGATCTTACTAAAGAAATGTCTCCTAAATATCTCAAATAGGCTTCATCGAAAAGCGACATCGGTCCGTATAATTTTGCTTTGATTGGTAATTTGCATTATCAGTTCTTCACTAAAATTATAATCTTTCCTGTTCCAGGACTCGATCTGTTCGCTGTGTCTGCGTTGCTTGCAGCACATTCCCTTCCCGCTGACTGGAGTCTCCTTTCCTCTGCGAATGGAACTGCCACAGATCAGCAAAAGAAGGTACCCTTTCAAATATTTTTTAAGGAAATACAAACTTGGATTGTTGAAGTTTAGAACTGGAAAACAATCCATGTTTACATGTTGAGAAATCCTCCATTTATCATCATTTTCTGGAATTTACATAAATTTGCCCAATTTGAGATCGACTTCTAAATCCCCGATGCGAACACCTACGAAAGCGATTGCGCCGGTTGTGAGGCAGAGGACTGAAACACTCGATGACACGCAACCGAGCAGTGGTAGGCTTTCAAATTGCTAAATTTTACTGACTTTTATAACCGAGTGCAAAAGTTAGTACATTCACTTTAGTTAATTCAAAAGTCACAAAGCCTCTACTTCATGCGAAATTGCTTAGGAAAATATACTTTTCCTTCATTTCTCACACTATTTGTATGCTTTAAAACATCCAGTTTTCTATTAGCCAATTTTGAATGAGGTTTTAGAAAACAAACCGATTAAAGATAATTTCGAGTTTAGACGACGAGCCAGGACTGGATGAAGAAGATGCAGTGTTCGAGAACATGGAATCCGAGGCAGTCATCACTGGAACTGAGGGTGAAGAGGACGTTAATAATAAGGTCGCTTTTATCCTCCTTTTTATACAAATCTACAAATGAACTATCAATTTTGCATAAAATCCATCTTGTCACTTTTGTGAACATACGTAAAATTCTGCCAAAAAGAATGAAAATCATCAGATTTTCGAATTTTCTGATGCAGGTTTAGAGAAAATTTTCATACTTATTTGAATTTTTGTAATACATGCTCAACCTCCATTGAATCATTGGTTATTTGGGCAATTCAATTTATCTATGTCATGAGGCATAACTTATTTTTCTAAAATTTCAGAATTACACGATTCTCCACACAAGGCTGAAATCTTCCGAACTTGCAAATTACGAGAAATTCTTCGCGGAATTCAAAGAGGGCGCGAATGTGGACGAGAATGCAAAAGGAGTGCAGAAAGAGCAAGAATGGTATATGGACAAACTCATCGAGGACAGGTGTCAGGTGGGGGGAGAAACAAAAATTTAGAAGAAAAATTATTTTGATTCGTAAAATTTGTTCATGCCTGTAAAAAAATATAGGGAACATTCTGGTCCATTGGAAAGAAATGTTTACGATGTTTCAGTGAGCCTGAAAAGATAGTATTATTCGTCTTATTGTTACTATCAACTATAGATAACGAGACGGAGTAAATGATGCGCAAATTCGAATATGAAAAGTGTGGATTGCGTATGCACAAATAGTCGTCTAACGCTTTTTTCGGAATATGATATAATAGCGTAAAGTGGGCTGCAAATAGTGTGTTAATTCTTTTGCATCCAGATTGCGTCTCATTTCCTTCGTCTCAAGCAATCGGTCATTGACAGCATTCATTCTATTATGTTTTTTTCAATTATTTTTCAAGATGCTAAAAATAGTGACTAATTTTTATCTCTAATACTATAAGAATCAAACATATTTCTATTCCAGGTGACCCGCTCCGTGGTTCCCTTTGTGAAGGCCGCATTCCCCGATGTTTCCGATGCAAATGACGTGGATTTGATGAGACAGCCGCTGTGTCCCTGCAAAGACAGCATCAAGTTGGTTTTCTTTATTTGTTTTGTTTTTTTGGTAAATTATAGCTTAACGTTAACATCGCAATGCATTAGATTTTGACAAACCTGATCAGTTTTGTAATGAATTTGAAACTTACAATTCAAATTATTTTAACCTTACTATTTTGATAAATACAATCACCGGAAGTTCAGTCTATTATATTTAGTGCAAAACTGAAACTTATGCGATTGCAATTAAGGATGACGAATTTCAGAGACACAGTTGTGCAAGAAATGGCCCGAATCCGAATGAACGATCCCTTCCCGGCGACAGTCGTCTATGATCTGGATGCTCTTCTGGCCGACTGCCCTCAGCCTTCACCCTCCAAGCCGCCCACCGACAGGCTCAAATGCGACGATCGAAATAGGTGATTTTGCAACTTTTGAAAATCTATTGAAAAAAGTCTGCTAAAGATGAATCAGATTAGATTTTTGAGCAAACGATACGTAGCATATCACAGATCTTCGATTCTCTAATGTGCAAAATGAATCAGTTTATTCAAATTCACTTGAAACCAAGAAAATATGTTGCAAGTTTTATCTATATTTCGACGAGAAAATTGAATTAATGAACCTGGTACATAGATAAAACATCAAAGTACAAATTTTCAGAATTGGCAAACTAGATTCGTCTCGTGATCATCTAACGTTCGAAAGTCGATTTGAGTCGGGAAATTTGCGCAGAGCTACTCAGGTCGGACATTTCTCCGTATTTTTGTAGAATTACCGAGATTTTTAAATAATGGAAATACTGGAGAAGTTATCCTGTTTTCAACTTTCCATATTTTAAACATTTTCTACCATTATTGATAATGTTGGCTGAAATTCAGATTTTTTTGGAACTTACTTATTCACTTCAGGTCGGTCCATATCACTACGAGCTGATTCTGTCGCCAGATGTCAACCAAGTCCACGATCATTATCAGTGGTTCTATTTCGAGGTATTCAATTTTTGTTGAATATTGTTTTATTCTTTTCGAAATTTCAGGTATCAAATATAAAGTCTGACGTGAAGTACACGTTCGAAATCATCAATTGCATGAAGACTACTTCCATGTATAGCAAAGGTGGGATTTTTGAGTTGTATTTAGTTTTTTTTTTATGATTTTATGACACGTCTTAATTCATACTAATCTGACAAATTAACTTTCCTTATAAGTGTTTTTAAACATACAATAAGTAAATTTTGTATAAATTATGCAATTTTTAAACCGATACTACTCAACCAGTAGAAAGTTTCTGATAGTTGCATTTCTGAAACATAGCCAAGTCATAATAATGCTAATTTTGGCATTTCTATTCCTTCAATTCTGGAACCAGCCGATCAATCATATTGAAACTTTCCTTTCTAATTTTTATCTCGAATCATGTCTGAATGGCTGGTTTTCAGGGATGCAACCAGTGATGTATTCGGTGAAGGAAATGCTGAGTGGCCGACCTGGCTGGCAACGAGTCGGGGACAATGTCTGCTACTACAGGAATCTGTACACCACAAAGGACGATTGCGATGCGAATGGGGAGGAGACCAAGAAAAAGTAGGATGTTTGATACTTTTCATCGAATTGAGATTTCTAAAATCTATTCTAAGATGTCACCTGTAAGCTTCCTAAAATATTGAAACATATCAGTCTACTCGAGAAATAATTAATCAATTGGGTTCATATTTGCAACATTCTTGCATAAGATTTTCTAGAATCGTTATTAAAAGATTCAAATTCGAAAAGATGATACCCCGTGCATGTTCATGAAAATAGAAAAATACAGTTTTGTTAAAGGAGTGATCTTATCAAAATTGTACCTAATTTATAATTTAGTCTGGACATCTTCAAATTTCTCAATTTTCAGGTATTTCTACTCAATTCGTTTCAACGTGACATTCCGCTACAAGGGCGACATTTGCTACTTCGCTTATCACTATCCATACACTTACTCGTATTTGAGAGTAAGTATCCAAACATTTAGAAGTAAATTACAGCTGTTTCGAAAATATTCCAAATTAAATTGAACATTTCGAAATCGTTAGGCTACGCAGAAAGGCACTTCTAAATTAGCCAACGTTGCACATTTCTCTGAAACTTAGATTTCAAATTACAGGCAACATTGGACG
Source organism: Diploscapter pachys (assembly GCA_002287525.1). NCBI lineage: Eukaryota > Metazoa > Nematoda > Chromadorea > Rhabditida > Rhabditidae > Diploscapter > Diploscapter pachys. Next base: position 178,739 of record LIAE01007695.1, read on the forward strand.
AGTCCTTGTCCCGTCTTCCTTCCACTATTTACAGCCGAATGGACCATTTGACCCTGTCTCTGGGTGGCAACCCAGTTCCCCTGATTACGGTAACTGCCCCAGGCACGAAGGAGCAAGTCGCTGCGAGACCCATCATCCTCATTTCTGCCAGAGTCCATCCGGGAGAAACCAATGCCAGTTGGATTATGCACGGTGGGCAATTTGAATGCTTTATTTTTTTATCTAGGTTTTAATTCATTGATATAACGGTGGATACTGTCTCTAACAGAAATTCATAAGAGCATTTCAATCTAAAAAAAGTTTTTTTTTAAAATTATTTTAAAGACGTTTAGATTTTACAAATAAGAGTTACACCCAAAACAATAGTTTGAAGAAAAAAACTTGTTGGATAGCTTTCATTGTAAAATGATGAAAAACTAAAATTCCTTCAGGAATTATATCAATGCTTCTGACTTCAACATCGCCCACAGTCAGTGAACTAAGGGAGAAGTTCGTGATCAAACTCATCCCCATGCTCAATCCAGGTATTATTTCGAAACATTTTATCTTTGATTAGAAAAAATCTTATCGTTGACTGGATGAAATTCTAATTTCGAAGAATTTTGGTCTATTCATTCGGAATAAGTGTTTTCAAGTGTTCAAATGTTCATTTTTATCCTCTTATCCAACCCAACCAATTCCTTACAACTCTATTTTCAGATGGCGTTATCAATGGTTCACATCGCTGTTCATTGTCAGGAAACGATCTGAATAGGTATATTTTAAAGGCTAATAATTTTTTGTAATATTTTCAAACGCTTTACGAAACAACATTTTATTCTGGGAGTATGAAAACTTGCGCTACCCAATTGCAAATTCGATATGTTTCAGAAATTGCAAATATCTTTCGTCAAAATAGAAAAGGCAATACCACACGATTCATTGTAAAATTATTCAATTCAAAGAAAACATGTTCAGGGCTTGGGATCGACCGAATGAACAAAGGCATCCGGAAATCTATCATTCCAAGGCCATCGTTCAGTACATGGTAAGGAAATTCTTATTTTCGACGAGTTCTAAAATTATTCCGCGTTTCAAATCTCATTTGTTATTTATTATTGGTTATTTTTAGGTAGAAGTACTGAAAAAGCCCCCCTTCGTGTATGTGGATCTGCACGGTCATTCCCGCAAATCTAACGTGTTTCTGTTCGGCAACAACCCGGAGGAATCCTGGAATCGAGACGATGTAACACAAAGGAAACATAACTATGAATTCATCACTCTGCCTGAAATGCTAGAACAGGTTAGGAATTTTATCGTTCCGTTTTCGCATAACTGGTTTCTTTCTTCATTATTTACTTTGGTGTAGTTAGAAAATACTAAATCGTTAGAACAATAGGGGTATACAGAAATATCGTACAACTTGACGGAATAGATGCGCATGGCTAGGAGATGTTAGGAAAGCGCTTTCTCTTTTGAATACTTTTTCTTCAAGTTACGAAATTGCATGATTTCCGAATTATCAGGGAATGTGTTTCCAACTCATGTCTTTTTGAATTAAATATCCTTAGATGATGAACATTCTAATTAAAAAACGAATATTTTCTCTAGAAAAATCGTTTTTCTTCAGATTTCCCCTGCATTTTCGTTCAAGAATTGTCGTTTCAACATCGAACGGAGCAAGGAGTCCTCAGCCCGAATCACTTTGTGGAGGCAATTCGATTTGTGCCGTAGTTACACGATGGAATCCACTTATTGTGGATTCGAATCGGGGCAATTCAAGGGTTCCCAGGTCGAGTTTAAAATTTGATAGTTTAGGATATGTTTCTACATGTAGCTGTTATTAGAGTGACGAATTTCGGAACAGTATTGAACGAAAACCCTAGTATGCCTAATAAAAGGAATGAAATGTAGATTTGAAACACAGCGTGTAGGCTTAAAATAATATTCATTAGTTATGAGAACTTTTGGATTTGATCTAGTGTAAGACGTTTTAAAAACAACAAATAATTATATTGAATTCTGAAAAATATGTTTTGGTAAACTAAACTTGGATAAGCTCGGAAAAAAGTCTAATTAAATTTTATCGTTCTTTTACAAGATTTGGAATCTTAATTTTGTAGGTTTCACTTCATACTTATAAACTTTACAAAAAAAAAAAACTACGTCTTTATTCAAGTGATAATCGTTTTATGATTCTAAAAATGAATAAAATTGAATCTTTCTATCATTTTATTCGTACGTTTCAAGAATCTATCATTAGTTATGTAGGTTTTCTCGATTATTCGAGGGTGATATTCATTATAAAGCAAATAGTATTTTCAGATCGGTACCCGCGAACTAAAGGATATGGGTAAAGAATTGCTGGCGGCTATTCTGGAAGTGAAGCGAGTTTCTGAACTGCCTTCGTCAGGAGAAGCGCAACAGCGACAGAGGAAAGCGCACAGTCCCTCCACTCCGAACAGCAGCAATGGGGGAAGCAGACCGGGCAGTAAGAGGAGGAAGTCCAAAACTAAGGAAAAGACGCAACCCATCAAAGACATCAACAGAAATGATAATGATACAGCACTACAGGAATTCGAGTTTATGTAATTGCGTTTTTTTTCCCTCTTTCTCTTATTATAATCTTATATAATATTTGAAGGTTAGCTTGGTTTTGAAAAACTATAAAGTTTGACAAGCAATCTTGGAAAATTCTAAAACCAAGCTAGTCTAAGTGTAATAATTCATTAATGATGAATAATTCTTATCAAACCATAATGATATTTGTGATTTTCGGAGTAAGAATTGTAGATTTTTAGAAATGTGATGATTCTCATTCTCATTTATCGTAATTTATTTCTCTAAATCAGTTTCAAAGGGTTTAGAAATAATTGAGAGAAATTTGTGAAGTGATGACAAGCTGTTTGACTCTTCTCAAATTAGACTATGACATCATTCTCTTCAAATAGTGATGAGATGGAATCAAAATGTTCAATGTTTCAAGAAAACGATCCTATAATTTCATCTCGTAACTCATTCCAAAATGTAGATATTCTAACAATGCCATAATTTTATCCATCCTGACGAATTTCGCCATACTTGTCTGTGTCCGATGCACAAGCTTTGCAATTTCATTTTGATCTCAAACTCGGCAAAATTGACGAATTATTCTCTTCTCATTAACAAAATGTGCATTTTATCCTTCTTTTATTTCTGGGCCAAATTTAGGCATTAAATTTGTACAAATATCTAATACTTGTGTATAAAAGATGTGATTTATTATTCAAGAAGGAAAAACTCAACAATTTGTTTAATTGAATGATTTGAACTTTTTGCCTACTTTTCTATTTTCCTTTCTTCAACCAATTTCGACGCTTTTCAGAACAGTTGACGCCTGAAAATTCTTCTTTCGAGTTATTTTGGATTTTTTAGTTTTCATCTACTGAATGTCAATCTTAAATCTGGTGTTATTTATGAGAAATTTGAAGCGTATGCAATTTTTGGTTTGTCATAACCAGAAAATTCATCATGTTTCATGAAAATCTTTAGAAAATGAGAAAAATTAATTTTCTTCTTGAACTTAGTTTACTTCTAGTGAGCGTTTGGAATAGAATTTACAGCAATTTAGAACATTTTGAAACGTACTCTACTATAATTGTGCGTAAGTGAAGAATTTTTGGTTTTTTTTGCTTTTAATACATATATCTATTAACACACTGGAGGAGTTTTTCAGCTTTGAAAGAAACTTGAAACATATCCAAATTTTGATTGATCGAAACTATAAAACGTGTTGTATTCAAACATTTCAAAGCTTAAAGAAAATTTTAAAAAAAATGAATTTCTTCGAGAGCAATCTATATAAATCTTTCAAGGTATTCCCCTTTTTTATGTCAACTGTTTTGAAACGTATTTTAAAAAGAAAGTTCGAAAATATTCTTACTTTCTTTGGTGATGCGTCTGTTTGCAGTTCTGGCAGCGAGCAGCTCGGCTCGGAAGTTCTTCTCCGGCTGCAGCGAATTGCGCACCCCGTCCAGAGTCACCACTTTGAAACGGGCATTTCTGCAAAATTTTGTAGATGTACTTTTCAAAGTTGAAGAAGGCATGGAGTCAAATTTGCCAATGATTTGAATTTTCAAAGGGTGTGTGAAAAGATAAAGCAGAACCTCAACTTTTCATGTTTCACAGAAAAAAAACTTATTCGATGTTTCAGCAAACAGAATATAAAAATTTTGCGATTTATTTTTGTCATCATACACTCTGGATTCTTGTTTATCAATGTAAAACGTATAGATTTCAATAATAAGTATTTCTGAAACCCACCTGGTCTGTACTTCGAACTGTCCCTTCTTCAACTTCCTCACTTTGCGTTTCAGTCTTCTCTTCGCCATTTTCGCCTCCTTCTTCTGCTGGGCCTCGTTCGATTTCTTCGCTTTCACCTGAGTTTGCAAAATTTATTCTATCTGAAATAAAAAAAAGAAAATACCTGTTCATAGAGACTTTCTTCAGGTTCTTCGTCTTCGAGCAGCGGAATATCGCTGTTCTGAAGAATGTTTTTGTTTGTTTTTCACTTATAATCATAGTCATATCCTAATTAGAAGATTAGTTTAGAATTAGAATATATTTGAAGAGAATTCAGAATCAGCATTCTTCCTAGTTATGGATAATCAACTTGAGATTTTTACTTATTATATTTTCAAATTGTTTTTTTTAAGAAGGGAACTAGAATACGATTGAAAACAATGTTCATGCCCTTCTAAAATCTATCCATGAAACAAAATTAAAAAATTACCGTAATTTTAGAAGTGACTTCCATGGGCGCATCCTCATCCTCGTCGTTGGCTTCCGAATCTGACGACGTCGGTCGAACGTCTTCAGGAATTGTAGCAGATCTTCTCTTCGCCATTCTCGATTCAAATAGGCTGCAAAAAGGCTCATAAATTAGTAAAAATTGAATGTTTTCAAATTCGGTATTATTTTGCGAATCGGACGCCATTTCTATAAAAAGCTGAAACAAATGTAAAAAAAATCACTTTTATTTCTCATACCGGACCGTGTTTCGATACAAATGAAGAAGAAAAAGGAGATAAAATCGCAAATCAGTGAATAAATAGAGAAGATTCACCACAACTGATGAGTGCAAAGAAAAAGACAAAGGAGACGAATAAATAATTTTGACATGAAAATGTTGGTGTAAAGGGAAAAATGAATAAAACGATAGAGCATATCGCTATCGAGTAGATGAAAATGGGCATTCTAAATGATACTCTTTGAAAATGAGATTTTCCTTGAAAAATAAGAAAAAGTTATTTTCAAAGAGTATCAATTAGAATTCTTTTAAATCAATGAAAATGAAGAAAAAGATAAAAATGGTTCAAATTGTTATGCACTTTTACGTTTTGGGTTGACATACAATTTGATGACTTTGTTGACTGCAGCAGCGATGTTGTTGTGTTAGTGTTGTTGCCTGTTTGAATGAGGATCGCTCAAGTTTCCGACTTGTGACGAAGCCGCTCACTGGCCCCCTTTCTTCTTTTCTTCCGATCCCTAAAAATACGAAATTCTTTTAAACGTAAATTATTTTTAAACGAATTTTTTCTTGGATAATTTCATATTTTCTCGAAACATACAGAAATAGACCGAAATATTTCACGTCTTTTCAGAGTTTTATTACTTGCATCACAAACCATATATTTCAATATTTTTAGATTTTATCATTTCTTTTCGAATTTATAAAATATCTTTCCCCTCAAATAAAATCTTCCATCGAAAGAATGGGGATTCAGGGATACTTTGAAACTTATTCGACTTTTCTAGGAACGAACCTTTTCATTGTTGGAATTTCCCTGGTTGGATGAGGGCACCTGATTGACCAGTTCCTGCAGCAGCTCGGGGTCGTTCATCAGTGAGTCCAAATCGTCCTGAAATGCAATTTTCGAATTTTCTAGAAAGACCAAACGATCCAGAATATAATTGAAGCATATGAAAACATCTGAATCTGAATACTACTGTTCACCAAGACATAGAATAAAAAGGAATAGAGGAGTGTTAGATGGAAAGCAAATACAGTCAAAAATCTTATTCTCTCTCTCTCTCTTTTCGATATAGTTCTGATAACTAACCTGTCCTCCACCGCTGGTTGCCGTGTGCGCCTGTCCAGTGGCCGGAGTTGTCGCGTTCGTCGGCTCCGCCGCTGTCTCCACTTAAACGAATCAAAATAAATTTCGAAACTTGGCAAGTTTCGATTTCGCTATATTCCAAAACATGTTCGGTCTATGCTTCAAGAAAAGGTCACATTTGAACAATACAAAATTTCCTTGTGAATTGATTTCCAGCCTACGCATGTTCGCCATAATATAATTTAGAAAAAAAAACACAGAAAATACTATTCGAATTTTTCATTTGTAACACAAAGTTTTTTTTTTTTTTTTTCTTCCTAGCCTTATTATTCCCACTAGGTAGGGTCGGCTACCCTCAGACAGTAATGGGACAGTCGGCCTATCCTAGCCACACAGGACTAGTGGCCCGTCCCGAGGACAGACTGTTGTTGTGTGCAACAGCCGAGGGATTTTAGGCGAATTTTTCGTGGTTTTATCCACTACCAACATTTCTTAACCCCCTTGGTTTGGGTGAGGAGCGGGGGGCGAACTTGAGCCCTAGCTGTAGGCAGTAACACACAACCACTGCGCTACGCCGCCCTATTTGTAACACAAAGTAAAATTTTATTTTTAAAAATCGAAACAAAAAAAACGATTCGACTGACCGTCGTTCTGCATGGACATTCTGAGGGCCCATTCGAGCTGTTCCTCCTCAGTCATGTGCTGCATGTCGACATCCATCTGTTCGGACCCTGCGCCTGGCTGCTGCTGTCTCTGGCCTGCATCTGGCTGCACCGCCGCCTGTCCAGCTGCGGCTCCGTTTCCCCCCTCTCCCCCGGCCTGAGCCTGCGCGTTCTGAGCTGCCAGCGCTGCCTGACGGGCACGTTCCTCCTCCATCGACACTCGCAGAGCCTGCAAAATCAAGCGTCTTTTTTGTTGTTTTCTTAACCTAGTCAAATCCAATAATAAATAAATTATTTATCAAATTCAGCAAGAATGATATCGTTTTAGCCTAGTTTTTGAAACTTATTTGATTTTTTGTTCTAAATCGCGTGATTTTTGGACAAGAAGATCAAATAGTCAATCACTCAACATTCATATGCACATGAATTTTGCTAAAATTTTAGCATTTTTTGTTTGCAAAAAATAATAAATAAACGAACCAGAGCGAGATCAGGGTCCTCCTCCGGGTCGATTCCGAACTCGAATCCGGCCGCACCAGCAGCCCCTCCACCGATGACGTTTCCGTCCTCGCCGCGGCAGACGGCAGACGTCGCCAGCACTTCTCGCAGAGACGTTCCTGCAGGCACCACGATCAGATTCGAGCCGCTGTTGTCTCTGGAAATGTTTCCGAATTTTTCTCACAACCAGATTAGAGCGAATTGAAGAGGTTTCTCTCCTCCGTCTCATTCAAAGTTAATCAATTTAGGATACTTTTCAAATTCCAATAGTGCCAAAGAATTATTGAATCGTTTTCCCAAGCAAACAATTTTAAGCAACTCTTGAAAATTATTCTTTTTTTTTTAGAAAAAACTCACTTTCCATTGAGTGCATCGATGAAATCGGCCATTTTCTGGCTGTTCTCGCCGCCCGCCTCGCCGAAACAGACGCAGTCCACGAACACCTTCTCCTTGCGCAGCTTCTTCGCCAGTTTCACCAGCTGTAAATTCAAGATAATTTACTTGACTTCAAAAATGTTTCAGAAAACTGGCTTCTTGGGAAGTTAAGAATTTTAGGATAAATAGTATTAGAAAAGAAGAAAGTACTCTTCGAACTTTCCAAAAATCTCATAAAAATCATTAATAAAAATGCATCTTTGAATCTAGAAATTATTTTAACTCGAAATATCTCAAGATATTCATTTCATTTTTTAAAAAGAAGGAAATGACGAACCTCCTCTAGGTTGATTTCGTCGAGCGGACTGCCGCAGAAGAGGACGATGCGCATGCGGTGGTTGCGGTTCTGACGGTTTTTCAGGGCCAAGTGGGCGGTCTTGATCGCCGACAGGAAGTTGCACGCTCCCTGGAAGTTGAATTTTTGACAAATTTGAAATATCGAAAGAGTGGGACGAAGTTGGATTTAAAATTATTTCGAAGCATAATATTCAAACAAAAAATTGCACGAAATATATCAAAATCTCTTTGATATTCCAAGTATGCTTTCGAGAAACGTATTTCAAACATCTCGAGATAAGATAAAATATAGCTGACCTTTGGCGCGAGCGAGTTCAGTTTAGACTGAAGCTTGTTGTTCTCGCTCGTCATCGAGCAAAGCACGTCGATGCCGCTGAAATGGGAAATTCATCAAATTCGATTCCGGTATTTTAAAATTATTGTAACTGTTCATGAGAATGCTGTTTACGAGAAAAGATATCAATAATCCTCTTCAATGTTCTGAATATTGATAAACAAAAGAAGACTGAAATTTCTCACCCATTCATGGCGAGGAGTCCGACGGCATTTTCCGGGTTGCCACGCAACTTGGCCTGGATGACGAGCTGGGCCGCGTCCTGCAGGGAGACCAGACGGTTCGGCACGAAATCGCCGTTCCGCATGTACTCGGACGAGTCAACACTGAAACACTTAATGAAAAAAAACGCATCGAACTTTTTTTGGAAGTTCATTGCAAAAAATCTTGCGCTGGAAACTTGATCCGACTTTTCGAACCGTGGTTAATCGCATGAAAGTGATGCCTTATAGTGAGACAAATGGAAGACATTGTCTTCTACTCTCGATAAGACGCACTATATTTTTTCATGCTGCAAATCGCTATTCAATAAGCTTGAGGTTTGAACCTTATTCTTTTTCAAAAGAATAATCCTACCAGATCATGGTGCTTTCCTGAACCATTTTAGAGGGTTTTTATCCTTTGAAGGGCGCTGATTTGCAATGAAATCTAAAACAAGTTAAATTATGAAATAAATCAAATTAGAAAATTGAAAAATCGAGATATCGTACTCGGCTTCAAACCGACATGTTTCAAATAAAATTGCACAAAAATAAAAATAGACTTTTTTCAAAAATGACAAAAAAACGAACAAATCGAGATCAACAGATGAAGAAAACAACGAAACAATAAAAATCTCCATAAATCTACTAGACAATCTACAGCTAAATTCACCAAAATAATTGGCATATGTTTCATACAAACTACAATTCACTAAATGCAGTTACGAGACTTTACAATGAAACTTTCTTTGGGAATTTTATGACGAGGAATAGAACTTCGAAATGTTTGATCGTTGCCTATAACTGCATTTATTCTCGCGTTAGTCATGTCTGAGCAGCCTCGAGTCGTTTCCTCTGCATCAAATCCACGACAGGATACGAGGCATCGAATTCTGCATTCTTGCTGTAGACGGGCTCCTCGGGGAACAGGCCGTGCTTCGCCAGATCTACGCGGCTCGGCAGTTTCGTCAGTTGAGGGGCCAGAATCTGGAGAAAAAAAATGAAAATCGAGATAATTTTTCCTAAATCTTCTTGTTGACTGGCTTATTGAAACATCGTTTTCAAAGGAAATGCTTGAGGAGTTCAAGCTGGACTTTCTTTATTTTATTTTAATTTGCAAAATCCTCACCTGTTTGGACTCATCGATAGAGATGTGACTCAGTCGTCCCAGCATCGGAACTATATAGGCCTTTTCGATCTGTAAAAAGAAATATTGTACTTTTTTCAAAACTACAACAAATCCAACCACGAGATAGAACCGCAGCAGTTTGGCTTCGAGCTCGAAATTCGGACCGGCGATCGCCGAAACTTCGGGAGGCAGGAAAATCGCGTCCGTTGAAGAAATCTCGATTCCCTGAGAATTCAAGTAAATGTTAAACTTCTTTGCAGAGTATCCTTCAAAATCTTTTATTGAAAAGACGGAGTATAAAAATTGGATGATTTCATTTTATTTGATTATGGAAGCATGAAACTCATCACTCTTGGGTTTTAAAATGATTCCCGAGTTTCTAATGTGGCACAACAACAGCATCACAAATTATCTGGTTTTGCGATTTTCACAAAATTTCTCACCTCTTTCCTGAGCGAAGTCAAGAAGATGTGCTTGTTGAGTTTCCATTTATTGTCCATGTTCACCTGAAGTCATCTCTTTTAAACTTATTTATTTCAATCATTTTCTCACATTGATAGGAATGACCATCTGCACGAGTTGCCTGGCGACCTGTTTGTATTCGTAGGGAATCCTCACTCGAGCCTCCAACTCGTCCTTCATTCTCTGCAAATCGAGCATTTCAACTTTCTTTAGTGATATTTCTGCTATAAAAATTCTAATAATAACACGATACATTTTGAATTCAAAACAGAGTTCGGAATTTGAAAAATTCGTGATCGTAATTCCACACGCTCCTGAACCAAGAAAATAGATTGGATTTTGAACCCGACATAAATTGCCTTCAATATCGTATCGATTTCGGACAGTGAATTTTCGTTCTAGAGCGATTAAACAAGCTTCAAAATTCTTTGACGAGTTTAGCGTTTCTTTAGAATCAACCCATATCGAACCTCCTTCATAGCTCCATAATACTTGATGTCGAACGGCGATGCGTAACTGGCCCGTTTCGAGAGAATCAGGTCGTTCCGAGCCAGTTCAGCTTTGACCTCTACCACTTCGAACTGATTACCGACGCCTGGAAATGTAAAATTCGATCAGTATACTAATTTTTCAATGTTGAAGCATTTTCTGCTGATAGAATTTAAACATCCCAGCCAAGTTTCAAGAAAACTGGAATGAACGGTGAGAAAATCGTAAATTCATGACAAAGGGTGTTCGGAATAACGACTTCGGAGTCCAGAAAATTCCCAATTACGACCCCGATTTCGAATTTTAAGGCTTGGAACTACGAGCATATATCTGTTCAGAATTTTTCGGATAAACCCCAAATTGTTTTTTTATTCAACAGCCAACATCCTCGCAGAATAAGTTTTGCACTTGATTACCCTCGATATCCTCTAGAAGAATGATCTTGACAGGAGGCGGTTCGTTGTCGGTCTCGTACTCGACCTCTGCATACTTCTGCAGACTATGCAGGTCGGTCGGCGGTCGCTGTCCCTTGCCCTCAGGAGTAGGCGCTGGCTGGAACACCTGTTGCAAGATGTACGTCGTCTGAAATTTTAAAATCATCAAAATCAGGGAAAATTTGAAAAAAAAACTATCTTAAATTTGTCTACTTTCACGCATTGATGATTATATGATTTTTGGAAACGATTGTTCAGAAGTTTCCAGAAATTCATTTAAAAATAGTAATTTTCGATTTTGAAAAAGTAGGAAAATTGTTTTTCAAAACCAGTTTTGGGAAAACGACGAAACTCTGACCCTTTTCGACTGCTGCAACCCAAGTTGACGTGCAGATGTCCGTAGAACGGCCTTGCCGAGCATTCTGAAGCAAGAAAAATAAAAAGCCAACAAGAAAATCACGAAAAATCGAGAGGAAATGAGTACATGATGATAAATGGGACATCCCACTATCCGTACAACGACTGCGAGTTTTTACAGCGTGCTCTGCGTTTAAGCGCGTAGTTAAAATTGAATCAAAGAGAGGGCGAATGAAAGGAAAGGAAAGGAGGAAGAATTTTGTTGTTTCCAATAACTTTTGGGTTTTTTTTCCAAATTCCACAGATTTATCAATTTATTGATTGGTTTTGGTTGATAAGGCCGAAAAACATACAGATTCGCAGTGGGGCTCGGCTAAGACGATCGACTCCTGGAATGTCGCCTTCAAACAATTGATAAGAACACAACCAATTGAAGGAACATCTCCAAAACGCATTGCAAGATTTTTCAGTAGTAAGTACCTTCTTTAATTCTCTTGGCATCAGTTGTATAAAAAAATTGTACGAAAAATCTTGATAAACTTTATTCACGACTAATTACACTGCGATTCCTCGCTAACAATGAAAGAAAAGAATAGTGTTGAAGGGTCAGAGACGCAGTTTTGGACGAAGGTAGCAACATTATGAACGTTTATCTTGCGGAAAAACATCAAACGACGATGTTCGTTGTTTGACTCCTCGATTTTCTTCCCATTTTTCCATAACTATCCTCATTTTTAGCACAATTTTGTGCACTTCATTCAAGAATTAACTAGTGTGAGTGAAATTAATGACTTTCATAGCTGTTTTCTTGAATAAAATGCACAGAATTGCGAGTATTTCAACGTCACAAGCATTTTGGGTGGGAATGAAATCTAAACATAAACTCGTGATTTTATTTTCAAAATTTAAAATACAACTCGCAGAAACTCTAAAACAATAATAAATAACAGAATGAGACCAGGTTTGGTACCAAAAGTTACCATTTGATGTCAAAATGGAATATCACAAAACCATAAAATAGCCGTAAATTATGATGTTCATTTTTTTCGACAAAACTTTCAGAGAAATACCCTGAATTTTGAAAATCGTATGACTAGAAAATATTAGTTAATTTGTAAAAAATAAAAACAAAAGTCTAGAAAAAAAACTAATGCACTATTCAAAGACTTCGTAGATTTCAAATTCTGTATACTATTTTCAGAAAAATAGAAAAAGTACAAAAATGAAAAGAAAACAGTGCTTTGCTTTCCCTTTTCTTTGTCCGGTGAAGTCTCATTAAAATTGCATCAAAATCGATATTTACAAATGTTATAACACATTTTTTTTGAAAAATCTAATCAGATACGATTATTGGGAATATGTTAGAATTTTACTATGAATTTTGTTTTAAAATAATGCACAGGTAGAAAGCTATTTCCAAATTTCTGAAGAAAATGACACCGGATAGGTCAAAGCACTGCGAAAAAGAAAACCAAATTATTAAACCAACTGTGGGTATTGTTTCGCGAATTTTTCCGCTAATCGCTGATAGACGATTTTGACTTTGTCGCGACCGAACTTCGAAAAATGTTGGGTGTTGTCCAAATAGACCAAATTCGTGTTCTCGTCGTACAGAGAAAACTGAACATTTATATTTTATTATTATATTTTAGAATTTCAAATAGTTTAATTTAATATTTCTAGAGTTTTTCAGTTTTCTACATAAGTGACTTCCTCCAATTAAAAGAAATCTCACCTCTCCTTTCTTATTCAGCATTTCAGGATAATAATCGAATAGTTCGCATTTTCCTTGGCATCTGAAATTTAAGTTTTCAATTCAGTTTTTTTTTTTTTAAAACTCACGTTTTCATTTTGACGAGGTGCTCGAATCGAATTCGCTCCCATTTTTCGTTGTGAATTGTGAAACGGTCCTGAATTTTAATATTTTTTTACAAATTTTATTTGTTCTACAATATTGATTTTTTTCTAATAAATGACTAATTTTCTACAAAAAAAATTCAAACTCACCCCAGCAAACTTGAGCGGCTTGTTTTCTTTCAAAATCCATTTATTCACCTCTCCGGTGCAACCATCTAGGCATTTTGGCAAGGCGTGTTGGATGTAAATCTGAAAGAATTTTTTTTTTTTTTTCAAATCTTCTCCCGATTTAACCAAGAAACTAGCAAAAAATCAGTGTTTGCTACAAAGTTTGGGGGATAACTTCAAAAAATTTCATTTTTAATATTTCAAGATGAGAAAATCAAGGTACTTGCTACAAATTTATAAAGGAAAAGAATCAAAAGCCTAATTTATGTTTAAATTTTAAAGATAAAAACCAAGAAAGAAACTATTCGCACTTTCAAAAGCTTGTCCTGTTTGAGGTACCAGCTAATCATTCGGACGTGCTGTTGATAGACATCGTCCTCCTCGATTGGCTTCGTCTCGTCCAGTTTAGCCATACCCATTATCGGCCTAAAATTTATATTTTTATTTTATTTCAAATTTTGTATATTTGAATCTTATTTTATTTTTAAGTTGTTTTACTTTTCTTACCTATGCAGCATGAAAAGTACATCGGGCTTGATTTGGTTGTAAACGTCGTGCCAATGCGTTAACAAATGGCAGCCATTGTCCTGCTTTTCCATAAGGGGTTCGCAGGCTAGAATTTTCTTCAAACATATCTTTTAAGTTTTTTATTTAAAAATCCCCAATTTGTCTTTCAGATAATTTTTGCTGAAGAATATTATTTAAAGCAACTATTTTCCTCAATATCCTTAAAAATTTCCAATTTTCCTTCTGATTATTAATTTCTTTGGAGAATAATTTTTCGAATAAATGAAGTTTAAAAATCTTACTCACTAAACAGAAAAAGTGAAATTCTTTCGTCAAATTCTGGAACGCTTCATAGACGATGTGACCTTGATTGCAGGCATACGAATTTCCGATCACTAGGAATTTTAGTTTTCCCGTGTGCTTTCCCTAAGATTCATCATAGTTAAGTCGGTAAGATTATTAATTTAGATTTTTTTTGTAAAAATTCCTCAAAAGCCTATACAAAATTTGATCAAAAATCATGGAAAGTCTATCAAATCGTATTTTTACCAGGAAAAATAGATACATTTTTCAGAGAAAATTTAAAAAAAATGAATTACCGGCATTTTACACCATCCGAAAGGGGCTTTGATTTCTTTGGATCCAAAATCGACGTGAGTGCAATTTTCCACCGCATTACTCGCCTTAACCTGAGATATGCCCTCGTAGTAATTCAACGCTACGGCAACTGCTGAAAAATATGTCCTGTTTTTGCAAAATTTAGTCCCACCCCTACATTTTAAGTTAAAAAAAACTTACAGAGATTTTTGGACGGGTCGCCCTTTTGGAGGTCTAAATTGTAGATGCCAAATTCTCGCTCGTAGTCGATTTGATTTGTTACTATCGAAGGCTGTGTCAGAATTAGGGAAGCCACGAATAGAAGACCGATCTGAAAGTAGAGGAATTCTTAGAAAATAAAAGGACTTCTAATAATAAATTCTTGAATTTTCTATAGATTTTAAAATTTACAAAAAAGGCGAAATAAAGATAATGAATTTTAAAAGTTCAAATGAAATATTCAAATAGAAAAACGTTGACATTGAAACCTACTAAGATGAAGATTTTCACCGATCCCAACTTCAGGTATGGTTGTTCGTAGGCGAAATAAATGATGCTGGCCGTGAGGAAACTGAGACCTATCCCGATCAATAACGCTGAAAATCGATTTTTGTTTAATTCCGAAGAAAAAGTTTAAATGGCAACCTGGATAATTTGCTGCTTCGTTACCTACGAAATAGTATGGGAAAATATCTCTTCCCTACCTTGCTCTATGCCCTTAACTATTGGCGACGAAGTAACGAGTTATCCAAATTGTGCTTAAAATTACCCAAATTATTGTCCGGGGAGAAATACTTGGTCGTCACATAAATCGGCCAGTGCACTAGGTAGAGTGAGTAGGAGATGTTCCCGATGTAGTTCATCAGCGCGTTTGAAAGGATCCAAATCTTCAAAAAAAAGGAATTTTCAAATTTTTACGAGAAAAAGTTCCGATTTCAGAAATTGATCTATTTTTGAATTTTAGAAGAAAAATACAAAATGATTTTTTTAGAAAATAAAAAAAAAACAATCCCACCTCATAATATTCTCCGATGGCGATCAAAATCGTCGTCAGGAAGCTCATTTCTATCCTCAGATGGTGTGGTTCCTCGGTGGACCAGGAAAATGTGACCATGATCAGAGCGAACAGGAAGTAGGCTATGTATGGAAGAAGTCGTCTGTCTTCAGCCACTATTTGGACTGAACATTTTATTTTCAACTCATTTATTGAAATTTTAACATAGAAAACGTTATATTTTGAATTTTTAAGAATATGTTCTATTTTATCATTTTTATTCCCACAGACAATTTGCATTTTTCGCGAACATAATCTATTTTTCCCTGAAAAATGACCTTTAGTCGATACTTTGAAAGGTTCCTGAATTGGAATTATTTCCTTCCAAAATCAATTGGAATTTTTTAGATATTAAAAAATTACAAAATCCCTTTTTTCGACTTTCTCTAAAAGTTGAATTTTTCGGACCAAGGTTGTTCAAATAAGGCTTGAAATCGAGCATTTTACAGTTTGTGAGGTCTACACGCAAAGTTAACAAATAATCTTTTTTTTTTTTTTAAATTACGAAAGCCAAAGAAACGAGATTTTTTAAGCTTTCAAAAAATACAAAAAAAAAACTCAAAAATCACCGTCTTGATCTTCGCTTTCATCCTGATCGTTCAGCAAAAGCCCCGTCTCTTTGTCGTCGTTGTTGTTCACTTCTGGTCGAAGGTTCTGAAAATTGCAGACAATTAGATTTGAATGATTTTTTCAGAAATAAAAATAAAGAAATCAATGAAAAACTTTTCATATAACAAATCTCAAGAAAGTATCAGGAATAAATAAACCTATTGGAAAAGAATAAACATGTATGAAATTAAAAACCCTTTTCAAAATTCAAGCTGCAAGTCTATCCGCAGAAGAATAGTATATCACACTGAGAAAGGAAAAGAGCATTTATTCTTTATCTCTCTCGAAGAGATGCACTATTTTTATGCGGATCATTGATCTGGGAAGTAGATTAAAAAAAGCTTACCTTCTTTTCATAGACCGTCGCAACGTATGCTGTAATTCCGGAACAGAACTGCCAAACCCTCGCAAATGTCGAATTGAAGGCGATCGTATCGTTCGAGATCAAATGGTAAAACAGCGAAATTGAGCTGATTCCTGGAAATATATTCTTTTTCTAAATAAAAAATGGCAACATTGATATGGTATCAACCAAAAAATAATCTTAAAAATCGGTAGCATGAAATGGTAATCAAAATGGTTACCTATGAAAAAGTGCATCGCCGAAATGGGCAGTCGCCTTTGAGCCATGAAGAGGAAGGGAACCAGGAAATACCATTTGAGCTCGACGCACAGCGACCAAGTGTGTGTGAATAGGTCCTCGGCGCCCGCTAACTGCAAATTACTGATTTGTTGTATTTGGAAGTTTTATCTTTTTATTTTTTTAGTTTCGAAAAAGGTAAAATTCATCAAAGAATGTTTTTCAAAACCTCAAAAATCATTTAAAAATTTCAATTGTCCTTGAATGAAATAAAAAAGTCAATAATCAAACTCCATCAACATAGTCGAAAACAAACAAGTCAAAAATTATTTTTTGCAATTATCTCTTACTTCTAAAAATGGAAATTAAAAAATCGTCCTTTTCAACAAAGTTGCAACATTAATTAGAAAAAATTGAAATTTGTCAGGTTTTAGCCCTCAAAAAATCTTACAAATAAAAAAAAGTAAACCCGCCCACCAATTTGGCGTAATCCTGTTCGGGATTGAGGTCGGACTTCATGTTTGTTAGAAGGAAAATGGCCCTCATGCCGCTATTCGTGTTGATGTCGTACGACGACTCGGGCAGATACATGTACATCACAACGAAGATCAGCCCGATGGCCAGGTAGTAGAGTGGGAAGATGCGCTGAATTCGCAATGTTTGGCAAAATAGATGTTTTTGCAACATTAAATTTTTCAAAATTAATGAAAAATATTTTCTGTGCGAAAATTTTTAAAAACCGATAAATTATAGTAATTTTTCTGAGTTTAAAAATAAAAAATTATACCTTGGCTCTCCGATAATAGAAGGTCTGCAAAGCCTGCCGATCCAAAACTTCGAATTTACAAACGATCATTCCTATTAAATAGCCGGAAATCACGAAAAACCTGGAAAAATTAGAAATAAAAGAAAATATGTTTAAACTCACATATCCACGCCGACATATCCATTCGGAAAATACTTCGGAAAATAGTGGAATAACAGCACCAAAATAATGGCCCAGGCTCTGAAAAATAAAATTCATATTTCGTAAAAGAACGATAAAGTTTAGCATTAGAGCATATTTTAATTTAAAAAATACCGTAATCCTTGAATGTCCCTTCGTTTAGGCGGGTGCACTTTAGTGGCCGGTATTGATGTGAACTCCGGGTTTAAAATGTGCCCATTTTGAGAATTCTTCATTTCCTTCTGGAATTTCTAAATTTTATCAAATTAACAAATCTCTATTTAGATGTTTTCATAGATTCTACCTAGAAAATTTCCAAATATTATTCGAGCACTAAAAGGAATGACGAAAGAGAATAAATTAAACTTTTTAGAAAAGTATTTTTCCCGACTCTGAACGATCAAGATCAAGCTACATAAAATTCAGTATAAGTATGATCGATTAATCGATTAGAGAACGAAAAAGTTCGGAAAGAACAAGATAAATTCGTTACTTGCAACAAAAATACTAAATCCCTATTTTAAGAGCGAATGTCAGGACGGACCAAAGTCGATGTTTCCAGGGTCCGCCGGTTGGGCTGATTTTCATAAGGCTTATTCAGTTTTTCGCGTTGATTCTCATGGTGTGATCCGCTTTTCATAAAACTGCAAGTGGACGGAGTTATGCTAATTTCATTTTTTACATACCCTATGTCAGAAAAAAAATCGTCTTTTCTGTATGTTGTGCAGAGGGACATGATGAACAACTTTTGTTCCAAAGCTTATTCTAGAATGTGAATACACAGGGAGCTATTAATTTTTGAAATTTTTTGTCCAAATGGCACTTTGCAATAATTGATCGTCGAGCTTCAAAAAATTCTGTAACTCATACGGTAATGATTCTGAGGTAAGTCCTGGAACAAAAATTGTTCACCATGTCATTCTACACAACATACCGAAAGGACAAATTTTTCCAACATCATTTACGCGTAAATCCGAGACAGGTTGAAAAGTGCGAATTTCTGCAAAAATCGATATTCAAAAAAATCTTATTTTATTGCCTGATAATCTATGGACTAAGTGCTGTCCAATAAAAAAGAATCATCAAATTTGGTTCAGAAATATTGAAGTTATAAATTTTGAATCCCTTCAGAAAGATATTAAAATTCTAAATTCACATTTTATGTCAATATAAGAGGTAATAGTTAATATAAACTACATGATTTCATACTAAGGATAGTTTGCTCCGTACAATTGTATTAAAACGGATTCTTTGAGTAACCCGAACAAAATACAAAGAGTGGTTGGACAATTGCAAAAGTTTCGAATCCGGATTCGAAATACTTTTTGCAATTGTCCAGCCTTTGTTCGAGTTATTCAAAGAATGCGTCTTAACTAAACATCTATGCATGCGTTTAGTTTGAACCAGTGAAAAAATAAAGAAGGACATTATTTTATCTTATGATTGTTACAAGAAAAATATTGTATTTTTGGCACTGGAAAATGCATGGTATGCAAGACACTAAAACATGAAAATAGTATGGGGAAAAGATCTCTAACCTACTCTACTCTCCCCTAAACCTATACGATCTCACATGTCTTAGTGTCATGCATTTTCCAGATTAACGTAGTTTTCTACCTTCGATATTATTGAAGATCATACACATAATTGTGTATTATTGAATCAGCTTTTTCTAATGTTCGTTCCCATTTCACATACAGGATCAGAGTCCTTTTTTCCTTAGCATTGTTCCCTTTATGTGAAGGGGTCTGCTGGAAAAAAGAATCAAAATTCATACCTAGAGAGCGCAAACTCCGCCCCTTTGCAGAAATTGCTTACAAAGGGCAAAATGTGGTAGTCTGGTCTATCTCGAGTTCTGGGTATTTTTAATTTAATTTTTTTGCCTGAACATGATGATTGACGATAAAGAATAATATTTTTAGTAGTTCATATCCTCAGAAGATACGAGGGACAAGCTGAAATTGGACAAATAAAACATTTTTTGTTTTCATCGTGATCTAGTGAAAGTGCGATGGATCTTGGCATAGGATGCGTTTGCATTTTGCCAATACCTTAAGTTTTTCTACTTCTATAATGGACTGTGAGTAGGTGGATATTGCATACTCTTTGCAACTTGCTTCCCCATGCCCCGCCTCTATTTCTCTACACTTTCCCGGAGAGGCGAAAAGAAACACAAAGCGAGGAGAAAAGAAATAATGAAGGAAAAGAAAAGCGAATTGCAAAGAGTATGCAATATCCACCTACTCACAGTCCATTATAGTAAGTGCCATCTTTAATTCTCTCGGAATCAGCTGTATAAAAAATTGTACGAAAAATTTTGATAAAGTTTATTCATGACTAATTAAAAATGTTTGAAACAATTAATGATTCTTGCAAATTTAATTTTAAAAAAACTATTTTAGTAACTGAATTTTGCCAATCATGATTGTTAAAGCGCAAAAGTCATAATATTTGAAAACGCTCCGATCACTAAATTTTAGATAACCATAATTTGAGATGGACTTTTTTTAAATTTTCTTCCAGTTGGAATAAAAAATAATAAAATCTTTAAAGATGATATGACAACTTTTTATTAGCGGTATTAACAAAATTGAAATCTACATGATCATAACAATCAGAGGTAATTATTAAAGACGGTAAAAATATTCGATATTGTACTGATTAGTTGAAGATGCGATTTCAGCAAAAGCCACACGTTCTAAATTGTTCATGCATTAAACGTTATAAAATTCTCAAAGTTCACTTACTTTTTACAATACTTTCTCTTCGTGTCATCGGTGTAGAAGCCTAAAAATTAAAAGTGTGATTTTAGATCTTATTATTTGATTTAATCAAAAAGAATTTATCGTAAAAATGTTTATCTCAAATTAAACAATGAAAATCTTACTTCCTTCACAAAAATTATTTTTTGCCCATGCTTCGCAGCCAGTAGCTGAATCTATGCAGGGTGGTTGGGCAAACGAAGATGAAAAGTTTATAGCGATCAGGAACACTGTCAGTATTATGGTCGTAAATCGCATTGTTCTGAAGGATCATTATAAGAAAACGTAGAACGGGAGTAATTTTGGCTGATTCTGTCGTCTTGAAATTGAGCAAGTAAGAGGATGCTACTTACTTTCAATATTTTATTTCGAAACGATGAGAACGCTCAATTATTTTTTAATTAACATGCCCTTTATAATAATAAATTCATGCATCACCATGAAATGGAAAAGATAAATTTAAAAAAAAAAAAGAAAAAAGAATCATGACTAATCAGATTCACATTATCACTTCAGGACGATGCACATTTACATACCTTAATTAAGAAATTACAATATCAATCCTTGTGCAATGGACGTTGTTCTCGACTTTTCCATATACAAGCTTTTTATACATTTCATTCGAAGTTTACCGAATAACTTACTACCCGGTACGTGATGGTATTCTCACTTCGGCATATGACTTGTCCCTTTCAAAAAGTAAAATTGCAACTGAATAAATACAATATGTAAACTTTTAAAATTACTATTGAATTTGTCAATAACATTGGTTGGGCAAGGTACTTGCCAGATGATTTTTGCGAGTAGATAAGTGATTTCTGTTCATAATTTGATATTTGATAAATTCATCATTCCATCATTTACATCTTCGAAAATTGCGTTGATTGAAAAAATTTTACTATGAAATTCAATTTACAAATCGTCATATGATGTTTGTTCAGGCAGAATATGTGTCTAGATCAACGAGATTTACGCGTACCAACTTGTGCATCTGATACTAAATATTTATTGAGTCGGATCATAATCCTAATTGTTTTCAAAATATCCACAACTTCGATCGAGCAACTGATTTTTCAAATCAGAAAATTTAAAAAGATTTTGCATCAAATAATATGAAATCAATTGAATTGAATAGTATAGTGAATACAAGAACTGTCACTTATTTTCCATAGACAAAATTGGAATTAAAATTCTATCTGCCGTAAATTATTTAAATGAAATGAATAGAAAAATGAAACAACGCTCATTTATTTTTAGTTTCTAAAATACTGGATCAGAATAATCAGAGTCGGCAAGCTTTCTGAACGCTATGGAATCCGATTTTCTTCTCATTGATTTGCCTAAATATACCGGGTGTTTCAAGTTTATCTCCCTATTTTATTTTTTGAATAATTTTTTTATTTTTGATCCAAATTGAGTATGGTTTTTTGCATGGTACTCTCCTTACGTTATAGTTTTGTCTGGTATAACTTTTGAGTCGAAACCAATTACCCATACCCATAAAACCACTTGTCTTTTGAAAAGAAAATTTTTGATATCTAAGAAAATTTTCAAAAAGTCATAACTTCCTTATTTCTATGCCAAATTTCGTGATTATTTTTTTATTTTGTAGATATTGAGTAGAAGAATATGCTAAAATATATATTTTTTTAAATTTAGAAATTAATTTTGATGAATAACGCTCACCTTCCCACTTTCGGGAGAATAGTAAATTTCCTAAGCTTCTCCAACTATTGTCGTTCTACCGTTGTGCTAATAAAAACTTATGTTAATCCAAGCTCTGATTGACGCCACACAACTAAAAGCACAGCATATATTTTTAGATGATCACCGCATAAAAGAAACTAATAATTCGATTATTAAACGATACGTCAATTTACCAAAAGAAATCATTAATGTATGACATTATATCACATTTTTAGCTTTATCTTTTATAAATCGTTCTCTCACGATATGCCAAAAGTGTATAAATTTGCGAAATATCTTCAAACGTTTGATATTTTTTATTTGGAATAAGGAAGTAAATTTATTAAAAAAGATAAAATTTTATGTGAAATTTACTTCTTGACGGCAGTTTCTAAACTACGGCATGCTTTTTACTAAAATACAGCACAATTTTTTCTACGACATTATTGATTTTCCAACATTTAATTTCATTGAAAGTCTTTATTAATAGCTATAAAAATAAGTTTAAACCCGCAAATATACATAGAGTACAGAACAATTTTCTATAAAATTCATTGTTGATTAAAAATCTAATAGATCTCTTTGTAGAACCCGCTTTCAAAATCTTCATTTAGGAACAAAACCTTATGATATGTCTTCACGACTGTCGAGCAATATCTATGGACAAAATAATGCTTATAAGTTATTCTAAAAATAGCTTACTTATATCTTTCATCCAGACTTATGATGACATTGCTAAATTTGATAGGATGGAAAAAGGTCATATCTTCGTTGTAGAATTTGACCAAATTGGTTTTTCGAGTCAATTCATGCGTAGCAGCGGATTCTCGCACTTTAATTGGTCTAAAATTGATAAATATTGCATAAAATTAGATATAAATCATACATTTGATGTTCGACGGCTTTTAAATATTTGGTGAAAAGAATTTCGATGAATAGTTCATTCTTGTAGAATATCTTCATGAAATTCGCAAAGAAGGGCATTTCATGTGATGGTATGTAATAGCTAAATTTTCTTAGAAACATTATTGACGGATATCGACAACTAAACACAAAATAAGAGATATATTGTACAAAATCAAAAAGGAAATGTGTGCATTTGGTTCATTTTTTATTGATGTCAAAGTTCTTCACTAAAATTTAAAAATATCGTAAAATTCCCTACAATCAACATTCTAATGTTAGTTCCCATCATTACTATCCTGCGTTTCAGTATTAGTTTCAAGATATGGCCCATTGATAATAGATAATTACAATTTTAAAAACTACAACTTACACGTCACTGAGTGTCCAATTTTCAAAACGATGCAATTCAGTGAACGCAGTTTCGTTCTCATTGATCATTTTCCGTTTCAGCAACTAAATTTTCAAGTTTTCGTAGGCATAAAACGCAGAGTTTGACTACTCTTCTCTGGTATTCTTCGATAGTTTTCTGGCAATCTTTGCATTTGCTCGTGTTCTTTAGCATAGCTAATGCCCTTTCCATTGCTATCTGGCCTAAAATAATTACAAGAAACTCCCCAGTGTTGGATTGAATTTATAGTCAACAGTCATAAGTTTTGGTGCCAGTTTATAAATGGTGTAACACGAAGTGACGAAATAGTTAATGTTTCTACACAATACTTTCCAATATCAATTGTCATTCGTCATTTTTCGTTTCTTTAAATTCCGAAAAAAAACAGTTCGTCATTTCTCGATATGCCATTTCGTTATTACATCATTTACAGATTACGCCTCACAATCTTCTCATTGCCTAAGTAAGTGATCAAACAAATTACCAACATTACGGTCGTCCCACCAGCCCCGACCTGGTGCTGAGAATTTATTGCCCATCTGATGAAACACTAGATCGAGATTGAACGGCTGCCAGAAATTCAATATCGCGTCATCAGCTACTGCGAAATAGCCTAAATCGAGGGAATATTTACTTTTTTTAAGAAATATTTTACCTTTAATATTTCTTAGACCCAATTCATGTGCTTTTATCAAACAAATTTCACCATTATATCCTTTGCTCATTTCTCTGGGATTGACATGAATGTAATTGAAAGGATATTGCAACGGTGGTACATCAGAGTTTTCTTAAATGTATTTTCTTTCGAAAGAAAATATCGATGATTATTACTTAGGTTTTGTTTTTCCGGGTACCAACTTCCACAAAATATTACAGCTCCGAAATATGGTGAATAAAGTCGTTGGAGATATGAATATCCATAGATGAGATCCAAGGGGTGATTGGACACGATTATCAACGCCTCAAATTGAACTATCTTTTTTCAAATTTTGCAAATGATTTTTTAATTATCTCTTACTGTATTAAGAATTTTATTCAGTTGAGTTATATTCTGATGTTGCTTTGCCAATGTCTTATGTGAAGTTATTTTGTGATTTAGTTCTAAAATAAAAAAAATGATCTCACAGTTTATAGCAATTTTATTACCAGTAACATTGGTCTTTTCGCATAATTTTACAAAATCTTGAAAATTTTCCATCTTCTGAATTGACCTTGTATTATCCTTGAAATCAGTTTTAATGATAAAATGATGTTCGATTAGTTACAGTTTGATGATTCTTAGCTGGCTTATCATTGAATAATTGCAAAAACATTCGACGACAGTTCACGTCCGTAGTATTTTCAGATCGAGGAAATCCATAATTTGAAGGCTTAGATAAGGGAGGAAATGCGTATCTAAATAAAAAAAAACATTGAGATCAAATAAAAAATAAAGTACTCTATTTCAATCAGATCATGAATCCAGTCCTTGACCAAATCAACATCGTCTTCTTGCCAAAATTTCATTTTTCTGAGGTTCGAATTAAAAAATATATTTCTGGAAAGGTTACCCAAACTGTTCAGCCAATTCTATAGCACAATTCGCTGTAGAATTTTGACTGCATTTCCATTCATCAAGGAATTTCAATAACTCCCCTGATTTGAGATAAACTTCTCTGAATTATGGTAAATATTTTTGAGAAAAAATGAATTATACCGTTCATCTTCAAAATCTTTCAGATAATTGTGAGCATTTCTGATTTGAACTGCGTTAACTGGATAAAACGCAACATATTCGTCGATGAGATGCAGTAATTTCTGTGAAAAGTACGATCGCCAAATGTCAGTTGTTCTAAATTATTCCGATTTTTAGAAAATATTTTTACTTATTACCTGAAAGAAACAGTAGTAGGCAAAAACATGGTGAAGAATGCATTTTTGTGAAATAAAGTGTTTTGAGAGTTCCATGGTGAATACATATGCTGACCAAGAATTATTGGAGGAGCATGCATGTTGAAATGTTCGGATGAGGTAACCTTTGGATTGACGTTCAACAGTCTAAAGTGATTTTGAAAATTAGTACTCGGCGAATGCATTGACCTAAATATGGCATCGACATCAGGATCCATATCGACGAGTCCTTGCTGAACTGCAGCTCTTTTCTGTACTTCACACAAACGGAAATTAGCATCAGTGTGATTGTGTCGCTAAATTATTCTGAATAATTTAAAAATTACTCTTGATACATTTTACACTGAAATACTCCAAAGGAAATCCCCTCGGCCACATGTCGGGTCTTCCGAAATACAGGTAAGGATTGAATAGTCTGGTTCTAGAAGTTATATTTTTGGTTATCT
>LIAE01007697.1:5172-19142 GCA_002287525.1 Diploscapter pachys
GTCGCATTTTGCTTACTTCCACCACCACCGCAGTGCTTTGCCTTGTCCGGCGAAATCCTCTAAAAATCGGTTTTTTTTTCTAACTTTACATAATTTTTCTGTTGAAAATATTATATTTATATTGTCAGGGATATTTCTAAGAACATTTTAATAAAGAAATAATTTTAAAAATAATATATAAATAGAAAGTTATAACAGTTTTTTTTTTGAAAAAATGACGCCAGACAACTCAAAGCACTGTGACTACTCTGCATCATTCTTTATGATCAATAGCTATCATTTTTTCCGTTTTATTAGCCGTTATTCGTAATCTCTGGCAAACATGTAAATAATAAACAATTTTACATACATTTTAACTGAAATAATAGATTAAACTAAAATTCAGAATAGTAGAACTAGACTTCACCATATTAAAAAATAATCGAATTTCTCATCACAATCACAAGTTATATGACACCAGAATTTTTATACAAATTTGGTTTAGGAATCATAGAATCCAAAAATAACTAGAAATTAAAATTTAGTTTCAAATTCATATGGCCACTTTGTCAAAATTATGCACCAATATCCCAACGTTTGTGAACGTAAAAATTCAATTTGCCAAGCCTGGTTAAGAATCACTTACATAGAAAGAAGAAATTTTTAAAATTATCATTCTGAAGGCATTGTGTTTTTTCGGAGAATGCACACAATAATAATAATTATTATTTCATATGATCTGATAGTTGGGAATTGCTGTATCACGGCATGTGAGAATGTAGATACTGTATTGTATGCTCTTAGCAACTCAATTTTGCACACACACTCCACCTTCTCCCTCGTTATTCCCTTTCTCCTCGCTCTGGCTCTTTTCACCTCTCAGGGAAGGCAAAGAAAAATAGTGGACGAAGCATGGAAGAGGCAAGTTGCGAAGAGTATGCAGTATCTATCTCCTCTCATTGGGCCACATCAAATCACCTAACAAATGGAATGCATGATATTCCTCTTCTCATCAGCTCATCAGTATTTACGTAAGCAGAATATCGCGAACCAACGAGTCGAATGTCATCAAATTGAACAGATCCGACACTCGCGTCTGGTTCGACAGCGATTTTATTGCACACTGAAACACTATTTAGTATTCTGATAGCTGGAATTTATTTCAAATCTGGAACATTTTTATCGCAGTCAACCTCATTTTTCGTTGTGATTTCAGAGGGAGGTTCTATTTAAAGCCGACTATCAGGAGATGATCTACTAATTTAGCCTAGAAAATCTTTTACCTACTATGTTACGATTTTGGATAAATCCGAATAATTTGACTCACTCTTATACTCGTTATCTGTAGCAGTATGATCCCCAGTCTTTCAGGGGCATTGTCTGGACCAACTTTGGTTATGCAATAGTCCATGGCTTCTTGGATCACTTTTGATTGAAGCGTTTCAAGCATGAATCGATTATCGTCGAAGTAGTTTTTAACTGGAACAAAGTTCTGACATAGTTGAGATAATTGAGAAAAAGAATTTCTCACATCCTAGCAGGATGATCGTCTTTATCACTGCGCATTCGAACAAATCGATTTGATTGAGCTTCATCGGATATCCGACAGAAGTGAGCGCATCTTGGACGAACAATGGGTGCAGTCTAGGGAGTATTATTGATGCATAGATATTCTGATGAATGCGCGCAATCAGGTCAAGAAGAACGATTTCAGAGGATAGATAATATCACCCTATCTTCCTTTCTTTATTCCTGACTCATCATTAATTCTTATTTCTCAAATCCAAGAATTTCAATAACAAAATGAAGAACGCGTCTCTTTAGAAGTTAGTTTCTTTAATTCACCATTTTATTCATACACAAAATAAAGAGCATCTTCAGTGGTTTTTTTTAAAGGAAACTAACTCACTTGGCCTTCGTGGGAACCTCTTTCAGATGTACGTCTTCTTCTGGCAGACCACGGTAATAATCTGGACTCATGAACGTGTTATTTTGTAGAATCCACAGATCCTAAGTTTCCTCGAATGTTAGCGTTATTAGAACAATTACATACATCATCCGGTCTTTGCGCAGTCAAATATCCTTGATCAATAAGAATGAAGGAGAAACTGTATTCTTTCAGTAGTGCTTTCTAAACAAATCATTATTTGAATAAGGTAATTCTACTAACTTTATTCTGATGCGACATTGTTCGAAAAGGAACGAATTGGTTGGCCCATTCAGTCGCGTTGAGAATCCCCATGCGCAGCATCGAATTCACGTCTATTTTTCGCGCTCTTCGAAATGGCGCATTGTAGATCTGAAAACAGCACTTTCTTTAGTTCAAAAATCCGCTATTGTAGACGCGTGGCGGAAGAATTATTCGCATATAGGGTATGCAAGTCGGCGCCAATTTGCACGGAACCAATCCTTCCTTCTCTCCTCAACGCTTTTTCTTTTCTCCCTTCTCTTTCGCTCTCGGCACTGATGTCGTGCAAATTGACGATGGCAACTTGCACACTTTGTATGTGAATAATTCTTCCGCTGTGCGTCTACAATATTTACCTTCCGCTAATCAGATGGTATTAGATGTGATATTATGTCTTCGTTGACAATTTTAGCACAAATTAATGAATTTACGTGAAAAAAGTGGGTGTGGAATAAAGATGAATTTGCACAACTCTCATCTCTTCCAAATTGTAATTAGTACATTTATATCGTTGATCTAGTGAATCAGTAAATTATTCTCACTCTTTGCCGGATATCATCGAACATATCCAACCCTTGAGAAAACTGTTCGTCCATGCAAAAGCTTGACATGTGTTCATTTCGTTGTCTATCTTGTAATCGAACGAGACAGTCCATAAGATTGACTATGGTGCGAGCTAAATCATGGAATCATCATTTCCGATACAAGTTCTTCAAATTTAACCATAATTAGATAGTCTATAAGTGAATATTTGATGGGAAGAATTGAGCGTCATTTTGAAAAGCAAAAGAATAATATCGATGAAATCCAAAGCTTAAAATGTTCAATTCAAAGGAGAACAAAGGATGAATCATAGGCAAAGATCATAAACCAATTATTTCATAATTATATTTGAAAATATCACACTATTGTTGAAATTGATTTGAAATAAGGACCAGGGTTGCGCGAAGCCTCGACTTCGAATTTTTAAAACTTTTGACTTTGCGCAGTCCTGATAAGGACCCTATTAATCTACCCTTTCTTGCTTCAAATCCTAAAACATATCGGTAGTTTCCCTATGTCTGGTTAAAATTTAAAATTATGAATCTTATTCTAATTAACTAAACCCAAGAAAAATGAACAATTTGGTAATTTTGGTCCATAAAAAATTATAGTAACTTAGATTCCTCGCGAATTAGCGATCCATAAATTTCACAACTCTTTTTTTGATAATTTCATCAGGAATAGCGATCATTTCATATTCAAAATTTCCTATAATTGATCGCAAAATCGCATTGAATCTAAATTTTCAAAACATAACAAATGCTTACCGAAGGAATTGGGTTCATTTGCAGTCCCTGGGCAACTCATTTCGTTCGATTCGCCAGATTTCTCATTCATTTTCTCGATCTTGATTCGATCCTTTCTCCATTTCGGACTATTTCGCGTTCGTGTTTTGACGGAATCCTGCTTGCATGGTTTTCGTGGTCCCATAATGTCTCGGATTTGGATCGCTAAAATATTTATTCTGTTGCAAAGTCCCAAATTTAGGAAGATTTGTAAATTTTTATCGATGTTTATCATTTTGAATGATTAATGATAGCATTGCGCGAGCAAATTATCACACCTCAAAAATTAAGGGAGAGCATGGCGAACCATCTCTTGACATGAATTTCTGCAATTCCCAAATTTGATTTCGCTTTTTTTTATTAGTTTTTTGGTAAACTTTTATATCAAAATTAGAATTAATTCAGAAGGAGATTACGTTTTATAGTGATAGGTGAAAGTGATAGTGATTGTAATTATTTGTAAAGAGAACATCGCTGCAAGTAGATGACATAATTGAACTTTGATATTTTAAATGATAGTAACTAAAGTTGCAATGGAAGATTTCATGTCTATTTTTAGATTCCCGATAATTGTCTCATACTTCTGACAGCAATTCAAATATTTACCTGATGGATTCATCCCGACTTGGAGGCATTTATTCAGTCGACAAAATCGACAAATGCAGCGGGTTTCTGAAATCTCGCTATCGGATCAGGATAAACTTGGCAAATTAGCTTTATAGAATTTTTTCAATGCAAATTTTACCAAGCATCTTGTGGTAACTGAAATAATTTGAGAATATATAGATGGGAGGGCATCCAAAAATGTCAGAATTTTCAACTTTTCTTTTTTTTTTTTTATAAATGTGTAAATTGCCGTAGATTTCAAAAATCTCAACATCATATTGCGACATTTAAGTTTCCAGCTGAAACATGAAAACATGTTTCTATCTTTTTTGCATTTTCATACTATTTCATATCACGATATTAAACGATTTCCAGTTTATAAAAATCAGTTTTATCTTTATATTTTGTAGTATAATTACTCACGGAAAGTTATGTCGCATCGTTGGTCCTTGAGGCATTTGTATTTGAGTCTTTTGGTGATGGCTCTTCGAAAAAATACAATGCATCCGAGACAGGCTGCCGCTCCATATCGACTAAAAATGTTAGCATTAAAAATCGTAAGAAGAGATAAATATTACTATCCGTTCACCAGGTCTCCACACACTGTGCATGTACTCTGAAATTAGACAAAATTTTAAAATCGTAATTTTGATCAAGCTATTGGCAAAATTTTCAAGGAGAATAATTCTTTTGCTAAAATTAATTATTATGTTTTTTTTACTTTCCCGTACCGTTCTCATGCTAAGGAGCATACCAGAACTGTAAAGTAGTTTTTAAATAAAGAAATAGCAAAGCTAGAAAGGTGAATTGAGGCAATATGCAAAATAAAACTTTTAAAAATTGAATCGAGATTTTCAACCGTATATTATTTCTCTGACATGGAATTGTGTGGCCACGCCCCTCGAAATATGCAAAACATAATCATACAATTGTTGAGAACCTCAAACACTGCTATTATGAGGCAAAAGAGGAAGATGAAAGAATCCCGGGGTAAAAATATGACTCGAAGTCAAATATTCTAATCAGTAGCGATAGCACAAATAATTGAAGTTAGTCAAAGATATCATGGCTCAACTTTTTTCCAAAATTTTCTTCTAGTAAAACATTCGATAGCTCGAAAGAAAAAATGATTTATGATAGTAGTGGAAAAAGACTGTACGAAAAATTAGCCTTAAGTTTTTTCGAATTAAAATTTTTAGTTTAGTTTCAAAAATTTGAGACCTAAATCGAAGTCCACGTCAGATGAAAGGAATACAAATTGTAAAGATCCCTTCTCATAAGGGACCGTACTAAAGTCCCCCTCACGTGAACTGAACCTCGCGTGAACTAGGGAGCATGAAAAAATGAGAGATAAAAGTGGGAAAGTTCATGTGAGCTGAACTGACACGAACTAGGGAGTGTGGAAAACGAGGAGGGCAGCTCGTATGAACTTAGAACGGAGTTCACTTGAAAAAGATGTGCTCTAAATTCGCGCGACCTGCCCTCCTCCTTTTCCACGCTCTCTAGTTCGTGTCAGCTCAGCTCACATGAACTTTCCCACTTTTATCTCTCATTTTTTCATGCTCCCTAGTTCACGCGAGGTTCAGTTCACGTGAGGGGGACTTTAGTACGGGCCAAGGAAATTGTTGAAGTGTCCGAGGCTGTGTTCACTGATTTTTCACTAAGGGGGTAATTGTTACGCTGATCAAGGATCTGAAATCCGAAGTGCTGACGTTCGGGCAGAAAATTATGAAAACGGTTTCACATAACGAAGAAAGAACACGAAAATTGAAAATATAAATTAGCATACGTTAATTCTCAAAACAGAAAAAGGTGCTAACGTTTCCCTGCCCGAACGGTCGAATTTCAGTATTTTTAAAATTTAGACCCGTGTGATCAGCTTCACGATGTTATCCTGCGATAAAAATCAGCTAAATCGGTGGTGAACATTTGGGAAATTTTCCTCGTCAGGTCAATTCCAAACGCTTTTCTCCAACTTTTCCTACTCAATATTTTGTGTCGTAAAAAGTTATCCATTTCAGAATGTTAATTGAAAAATATTTGTTTTTCATATTATCAGCACCGTGTTCTTTTTATGAGCTATACAAATAATTCTCACCGTATCTGATGACCTGCCATCGGTACCCCTGTCTTTATCCTTCTCTGCTTTCATCGTTTCTTCATTATTCTGATTCTGAGTTGGTTGAATGTTTCCCTGAATAGCTAGCTATTGAAGGAATAAAGGAGCTATAATTCGATGTCAAAAGCTGATAATATGCGAGATTCCGAATATCATTAGTTTCAGCAATATCGTCTTGAATATTCATTTGGAGAATGGAAGATTTATAGCTTTATAGCAGTTCCAAATTTTAATTGGAATAGTTTTTATTTAGCTGGATATTAACTAGATCAGAGGCAATTATCGTCGAAGAAAGTGAAGTTTAAACTAATTGAGTTCTGTCTGACCCCGGAAGACTGTAGAGGAGTTGATGCTGTGTGTAAGGAAAGCGACGAGTATTGATGAGCACGAAAACGTTTATTAATAACAGTTTGAGGGTATTTATAGAGATCGGAGTGAGATATCTAAGGATAGGTATGCAATTAGTGTGTAGTGAGATTGTCGCATACAATTCATGCCTTAACTAAACTTAGAATCTTGGTTAGCTGGAGTGATACTATGATCAGTTGAGATCATTTGAACCTGAAATTATGCGTTAAGATTCTCCAATCATTTTGTGATTTCAATTTTTTTTTTGTAAATTTGATGAATTAAAGAAAAATTGGATACTGTAATATCAAAACTAACGAAATCATATTTTGTAGGTCATAAGTCATTGAATACGGTAGTCGAACCTTCTGCAAAACGTTAACTTTCACTTACAAATATGGGTATCGCTAACATGTATTACAGTGGCGTGATTATTCGAAAAATGGCAATTAAAAGTGTTTGCTGCTGACTAATGAAGGGGTTGCAAACTGAGGTAACCTTTTCGGGTAATTTAGATAAATTATAGAAGACAAAAATACGAAGTCACAAGTCCAAAATAGTACTAGTTACTGATTAAAAAGCAGGTTTATTTTAACGGTGCATCGATGCGAATTTAGTACGTCTGCTAGATAGGTAATCGGCGACTAGATGAATAGATGAACAGGTCTTCAAATGAATTTCTGAAGTTATCTGATCACAAGATTTTTAAGTTGGTCGACTTGAAAACGGGGACATTCGAAGCATGACCATCTTGACAATCCCAGTTAAAAAGAAATGAGAGTAGAATTTCGCGGATTTTTTTTATCGAAAAAGGTCTTTAAA
Organism: Diploscapter pachys; assembly: GCA_002287525.1. Classification (NCBI taxonomy): domain Eukaryota; kingdom Metazoa; phylum Nematoda; class Chromadorea; order Rhabditida; family Rhabditidae; genus Diploscapter; species Diploscapter pachys. The sequence goes on from LIAE01007697.1 coordinate 12,563, forward strand.
ACTGAAAGTTAAATTTCAATGAGTAAGTCAAGATTTCAATCCAAAAACTTTTGAGAAAACGATCAAAGATAAAATATTTTTAAAAAATAATAATAATAGCAGGGCTTAAAATGTTTGATACTTTTATGATACTGATACTGATGATACTACAGTATTCGTGTCAAACAATTCAAGCCCTGAATGATGGAGAAAAATTGGAAATAAAGACGAAATATCACAAATTCTCTTAAATAAAAATTATTATGCCACGTTTTCACACTTCGAAAATTAAAAAAAATATAGATTAAAACAAAATTTCGATCTTAACAGTCTCAAACGACAAAATCGATCATGGGACTCTATTTTAAAGCAGGCAAATTTGTCGTTCATGGTTTCATTCTCAACTTATGTAAGACAATTTTTTGTATAACTTCGCGCTAGAAGAAACTAGATGTTTTCTCAAGCAAACGTTGGAATCAGTTGTCCCAAATAAAAATGATAATTTTGTTACTTTGGTGTAAAGAATTCGACTGATTTCCTTACGTGTCGTAAATGTTGATTTAGTTAATCTTTTTATTGAAATTTTTGCCCTTAAAAGTCTATAAAAAACGATTTGAAATACAAGCTTTTCCCTAAAAATAGCTTATTTTTATATTGCTAAACGACTGCATGATTTTTTCTCCGAAATTTCACTTTGAAAAATTGACGATGAATTGAGTATTAATCTAAAAGTATGGTCAAGATGATTCTATCTTGATCCTTCTTCGTTATTGCAATTATTTTCAATTCGTAAATGACGAGACCTACTCCTCACATTATTCCTTCTACTCTATCATACCTTGCCTATTCTTAACTATAGATCTCATCATTTCGTCATTTAGTCACTTACGAATTGATGTTGCAATATTTTCCTTTTCCAAAGATATTTTGAGAAGTGAAGTTGATACCCAAATTTGCCACCTCTCTCAACATTGAAGTATTTTTCGGTGATAAAATCGATAGACCACTAAAAAGTATTATTCGTTTTTCACCTATTGACGCAATTTTCTATGCCATTGGATAGACTGTCTGATAGAGGAGTTTAAAAATAAAACAATTCGCTCCTGTCAAATTATCATTTTCCGTTAGCAGAGTAAAATTATTCTCAAAAATAGGAGTTGATTTTTTTCAACTATCTCTACGACCTGCTAAGATATTATGATGAATTTGCATTCATCGGAGAAAACTTCAAATTACGAAAATCGGCAATTTCGAAAGGGAGCTGCATCGTAGCATCGTTGTATGCAAAATATGGTAGGATTTGGTAGAATGAAGAATCTTTCCTCATACTATTTCGCACACAGCAATGCAATCATTTTTCCGGGTTACTGCGGAAACCTTCTGCTATTTAGTATTAACTAGGCAGCCAATTAGATGGTAAATCTTCAAAGATCAAATTTCGTTCTACCATTTTTGTAATTTGTGTCCAGATAATACGACTTTTTCCAGATCAAATTATCTAATCTTTTGCTAGAAAAAAGCTATAACTCTTATCCTATATCTCATCACGAGTACAAAGTTCGTGCTCTTTCGTGGTTCGAAATTTCAAGACTTATCTTGTCTGGTGATAATTACCACACTTGTGAATTCGATTTTTGAACGCTGTAAAGAAAGTCGTAAAATGATAAAGGAGGGAAGGGAGAACGAAGAAGATGAAATGAGAGAGGGAGGGGATGGATGGCTGAAGTTGGTGGTTTGAGATTTAGTCAAATGAAAATGCTAATTGTCGGCTTCATCAGGGAATATGGAGTCAGAAATGGGCTGTCCGAGGGACTAATGATATGTTTGCGGATGAGGCTGAGTTTATCAGTCAGCACCCGAACATCGGAACAGACTTCATCGATTTCGATCTGTTTTCGACGCAGATCGCTCGGAATCTGCACGCCCTGCCCGCTGTCTGCCCCACACTCTTTCGCTACGAGTTGCCCTATTTCACGCCTCTCCGATCGCCCACCGATGCAGAGAGATTCATGTCACAGCACGCAGAATGGGGAATGGAGAAGGAGAAGCGAAAGTCGTTAATTGTTCCAAGAGAAGTTTCTGGAAATGTCTCATTCGATCACAGCCCCGATATCAATTGATTGTCGAATTCCGATAAGGGATATAGGATTTGCATACAAGTCACATATCCGACATATGCGCAACCTTGATCCCATAGTTTGTGCATTCATACGCTAGGGATGGAGCGAAGCACAGATATTGGAATTCAGATATCAACATTGAGAGCAGAAATACGCAAAACTGACATTATTAATTAGATTTGGATAAACAGATATGGTTCAATTCAGAGTTTAGAATAGGCGAAAAAGGTCTTACCATGGGTTCAGTAGTGGAAAATAGTGAACTTTCACGCCACTTGAACTATTGTGAAAGAATAAAATGTCATCTCCACTTGTGAACACTTTTTCTTTGAATTTCGTAAATTCAACTTCATTTTCTTCTAATGATTATTTTTGACGTTAATTAAATTCGAATCTCGTCGTCCTATTTTCACAATTGGAAACTTTATTAAAACAAACTCCCAGGTCTTCTTCAATTAGTAGTTTATCATTTGTGTAATTGAAATCAAGGTCTCAAATTGCATTAGAAAACCACCATTTCATTCTCTTTATGTTCGTCAACAAGCGATCGCAAAATGGCTAATAATTTTTCCCTAATTTGCGTCTTCTCCTTATTTATCATTCATTTGGTCAACAGCAAACCTGATGTAAATAATTTTGTGCTTCTTTCTTTGTCACCGAATTTTAGAATAAATTTGGGTTAAGAAAGGTACACAAAAAAGGCAAGTGGCAGATCGGGCCTGTGACTGAGACTTGACGGTGATAAATCTAAGAGACCCTTCTTTCCAATGAGAAATCCATCCATAATACTTTTATTTATCTTGCAGATCTAAATTCGAAATTCTATGCACAATCCTCAAAAAAATCTGAATATTCAATTTTAGGAAGGAACTGATTTCGTCGCAAACGTCATCAAGGCTTTGGGCGAGTGTGAAGTCAGATTCTATCCGAATCTGACTTCTGAAATGCAGAGTTGCGACGAGAACGGAAAGCACAATGACGTGATTCACTGCAAGCTGACTGCTATTTACAATGAAGACAACAAGACTGATAACAACAATGTGAAAACCATAAATGAGTGATCACAAAAATCGCGCCCGGATATGTGAGACCTGCCACTCCGGAGGGATTATAGAATCTCCTGGTCTTATATTTGCTGTTTCCATAGTTATTGGTCAACTAAAGCTTATTTAAAATCTAAAAGGCCCACATTTCGTTTAGAAAATAAAGATCTGAAGAATTGAAATAAAATTGCGACTCCACAATTCAAATCTCAAATTTGTTTTTTTGTAGAGAATAAAATTTAATAATTGAAATTTCTCAAATCTTAGTCTACAAATATCATCGCAGGCCAAAAAAATGATTAAAAAATTTCAGTAAGCATGATTGCTTAACATAATATAGTAGTTCAGATAGAAAATGATAGATATTTCTTAATGATATTGATATGCTACTCTGAGATATTGGATATAATCAATCCCTGAACTTTGAAATAGATGCCCATTTGAACTATTATTCGATGATATCTCTCACTTTTGGAGTGAAAAAAGTTAGGATTAACGTAAATTCATGCAAAAACCAGTTCAAAAATTACATCAACTTGCCTAAGCAGTCTGGACGAACGAAACAACATTGTGGTGGAATTATAATTTTTTCACTTGAAAAATATCACTGGTGAAACATCTATGCAAATGTGAAAAATCGGTCCGCTTTAGCAGTGCAAGTCAACGATGCACAACTAGGAGAAAAATTAGCTCCGGCGCCCAGACGGAGCCAAAAATTCTCCGAGAACTTGGTTACTATTCATATGTAACATTTAGTGTTTTTTTTATCTTAACTAATTAATCGGACTGTAATCTAAATCTAAACAATTAGTATTTTTGTTGTTTTTTTGTCTGTCTTTCTGTGCTCTCTATGATAGACTTGTCTGATTTTTTCCAAAAATATCTACTATACTCATTATGATCATTCGAATAAGAAAATAATTGAAATCTTATCATAATTATTTTGATGTGTGAACACGATCTCGCAATTTGAAATCTCAATTTAGTCATTAAATTGAAATAAATGAAATTTTAGGTAAACATGAACCGACCAAATTACGCTTCATTATCATTCGATCAATTAAAGAAGTTCAAATTTGACGCTAGTAAATTCCTCACTATCGTCTTCAATGGCACTAAGTATTTTCAAGTAGAGGAAGCGGTGCAATTCACATCTGACCATTTTGTATTTGCATTGCAAGTAAAATAATTTCACTTATTAATTGGGCACTTAAAATTTTTATAAAAGATTGTATGAAAACTCAGATGAAATATTCTTTACGCATTCATAGAATATGATATTTTCAAATTGGACAATTTGGAAACCACGAGAAATGAGATATTGAGCAGGCTTGTCGGTGAGTCGGAAAAGTTGCGATTCGATCTGACAACATTTTCAAAATGCTCAATCCAATCCGTTGGATTGAATCAGATCTAGCAAGCCTGGTATTAAGAAATAGTAGGGAGAGATTTCTTGATCTAGTATCACATACCTCTCCTAACCGTATACTATTTCACGCTATGTTTCGTGTCTTGATATCTCGCGGTTTCCAAATAAACCCTAAGTTGCTAAACGTAATCATTTTATTATTCTGGGATAATTTATCTAAATTCAGGCTTCAATAATGTATCTGATCGTTATCTTCGGGACCAGATACATCATGCGCAATCGCGAGCCATTTTCCCTGTTCATTCCACTCAACATGTGGAACTTCCTAATGGCTGGATTTTCGATTATCACTACGCTCAACATCCTCCCCGAACTCTTCTTCAAGATCATTAATCACGGATATATCAGTGAGTAAATCAATTGCTCAAATGTTTTATATCATAATTTCGAAATACTTGATTTTCGTCAATTATTTTTAAAATTTATCGAGAATAGACTTTATAACTCTTCAATTGAAAAATTGAAAATATCCGAAAGGTAAAAGAATAGAAATTTGAAAATTAATTGGGAAGCGAATAATTTGTGATATTGTAGCGATAGATTTCATTTTTAAAATATCATCATAATCTGTATTTCATAAAATATGTCTTTAGATTCCTTCTGCTATAGATATGAGTCCTATAAAGGAGAATCCGGTTATTGGGTTTGGATATTCACGGTGTCGAAGCTCTTTGAATTCATCGATACTATTTTCATAGTTCTACGAAAACGACCGCTCATTTTTTTGCACTGGTAAAATCGTTATTAATGATTGGCAATAGTAAAAATAATGAGTATGAATACAAATTTCTCAAATGTTTCTGAATTTAATTTTCATCGCCAAATTTAATTCGTCAGAGGTGAATTTGATAGCAAAATTGTTGAAACTCACAAACCGGTTTAAACACAAGAAAATTAATAAGGATAAATTTTGAAAAAAACCCCAATGACAAAAATCATCGCTTGATGTTTCTTTAACGACGAACCAATTTCCTTGAACAGCTTCTTACGATCAGCTATTCCCTAGGTATCATCATATCCAGACGGTAGTTCAAGGTCACTACATTTATCCCCATCAATCAGCATTTGTTCCATATGTTGTGTTCGTCAACTCAGCCGTTCATTCCGTTATGTACACGTATGTGTGAATAACTCCCCGAGTTGAGAATGCAACTCTTTTTTCAGTTATTATCTCCTTCGATCGTTGAAAATTCGACTTCCTGCAAAAGTGCCGATAATCGTGACCTCCATGCAGATCATCCAATTCGTGGCAGGGTTCTACGGCTTCACTCATATGTTCTATGTTCTATATTGGCAAAAGGTGAAATGATCATTTTAATTTTATAAAAAATTTTCATAAAATTAGTAACATACAAATCTAAAAAAAAATTATGACCGCCTTTAAGAATCAAAGTAAAAAAATCAATTTTACATAATGTCAATTCTTTAGCAACAGGAATTGTGAGAAAGAAAATTTCGATTCCAAAAAAATCATGTTCAATTCTGATTATTTCGATTTTCAACTTTTATTTACTCTAAATAATGATGAAATTGTTTAGATAAAATGTGAAATCGACACGACTGTTCTGAATATTTCAATGTTCATGGATCTAAGCTTCCTTCTTTTGGTAAACTTGTGATTTTTTCATACTTTATTTGAATCTTCAGTTTATCAACTATTTCGTACAAACGTATATCCTTCGAGGTGGCAAGGAGAAATTCCAATTCCTCTCCAAATTCTTATCCAAGTTCATTGCGAAAGAAGAAATAAAAATCGAATAAAGTAGGGACAAATTCGTTATTGTGCGGGGTTAAATATGACATTGACATGTTGAATAAAATATCGTTTCGTGAAAGTTTATTTTTTCAAACATGAAATTTAATAAACAGGTCAAAAGTTAAATTTTTAACATCCAAGTATTGGTTAAAATAGTCGTTCTGAATTGACAACAGAAAAGCGATGAGATATTATTTCTCGATGAAATTATTCCAATTCTCGTTATATTTCAAATCTTGATCATGCTTTTTAG
>LIAE01007698.1:10149-25177 GCA_002287525.1 Diploscapter pachys
TGGCGATGGAAAAACAATGACAAATTGGGCCACATGAATATTTAATGGTTGCGAAGACAGAGTTTTGACAAGAGGCTTCGAAAAAGACTTATTACTTTGCTAAAACTTGGCTTCGAACATAATATCATCTAATTAAATTACTGCCTAGACTGTAGGTAGAGTTGTGACAAAATTGAAAAGAATTTTACCAAAATTGGCAGTGAGAACAATTGTAGAATGTTGAAAAGTAAATGGAGTAGCGTATTTCATAAATCTACTTACTTTACTTTTTTGCTACAACTCTTCTCACTCGTGTTACATATCTACTGACACCAAATTACTTAGGTATCGGCATACTTTGGTTATTCATTCTACACTTCGCTTGGAGTCGCTATTCCGGAGCAGCCGTGCACCCTACGGAAAAACTAGCTTTCATTTTGTCTCATGACGGTCCTATAGTAGCATCGTCGGCAGTTATAATCCTAATTACCTATCGTAAGCGGCAATTCATAAAAGTAGTACGTCAAAAGCGAATGAAATAATTTCTGAATTTCTAAAAAAATGTTTATAATTTTTGCCGTACTACTCTTATTAATTGTCATCGTGGTCCAATAATTAAATTAAATTGATAATACATAATTTTAGTTGTCATGGGAGTTTTTGCGCCGAATCAACACATGCAGAACTCGTAATATTTTCTCATAATTATTGATTTTTTCATCAATATTTTAGCTTCGTAATGTTAGCGGCAGGCGCAGCAATCCTGCTAATTTTTGCCTTGATGTACATTTCCGTATTCATATTTCTGGGAGGCCGACGAGAAGCGAAAGGAGTTAAATGGTTCCAATTTTGCGCTAGCGGAGATACGCATTTTGCTGGTATTTAAAAATATAATTAGAATTTTAAAAAATAAAAATTAAGCTCCAAATTTAACCGATTACGATACGACGTCATTGCTGTCGCTGCATAATAGACTGATCGACATTAGACCTTCGTTCATTAGAAGGATCGGAGCATTTTTGTCTGGACCATCATTAAGGCAATATTTATATTCAAATATGTTTTGAAATTTACATTTTAGATACCCGATCGTGTTCGTATGCACAATTTACATGATTTTTGCTATTTGGGGATGCACAAATATGAAGTAAACAAATTTAATTCAACTTTTCCAAAGTGATACTTTTATAGAATCGATTTGAAAGAAGAAGACTTTGTGCCGAAAAATTCCCCATCATCGAAATTCAAGCAGTTTTACGACGAAATGTTCGGAAAGACCACTCAGTTTATGGAGGTTCAAAAATATTGAAATAATTTAAGCAAATAATTTCTTAGATAACAATCGAAAACGTCGTCGATTATCATGATCATTCCGTTAGAACGGCGATATTTGAGATGCTGGAAAAGGCCGTGGTAAAAAATTCAAGTCGAAAAATGCCGATAGTTAAATTAAGAATGACGGCTATGCCACAAGATTTGTCAGTTGGTTAAACGAATTCATGAAATTCGAGAAGAACTCGATCTACGACGTTAATCCGGTAAAAAATCACCAAAATTCCTATAGATTTTACGTTTTAGGATACTTTTGTCCCAGTAGTCAATTTGGTGTTCCTGTCATCGGAATCGTACCGCCGTTTCGCTTCTGATGTTGTTTTCGATCGGTACCAAACTCAGGTCGTCAAATCGAGAATGTACCTGGATTTGACCCAGAAAGGAATTGATCATAGGTAGTTTAATCTATTTATTTTATAAAATTATTTATTTTAGGACCACTTTGGTCGAGAACCTCTTACAATACGCAAAAGATAATCACATTCCAATGTCAGTGACCATACCAAGTTCCTATTCATTGAGACATGACATGACGGTATCTTGTTACTTTAAAATTAAATTAGGTTTGAAAATTTAGATACTATCCAATGGCCTATTAGTGTTGTCTATCTGTCTTGTAGGGCTGTTTCTGGGCTCACTATTACTAATTGGACAGCCTGCATTGTCATTTTTGCTATTGTTTACTTCTGTTTCAAGTAAATTTAGTAATTTTATAAAAAGAATAATTTAAAATTTAGCTCTCGTTGAAACTATTGGTTATGCCGTCCATTGGAATGTCGCCATGAACATCGTCACTTTAACGATGGCGATTGCTTGTATTATTGTTTTGAGCTGATTTAAGAAAATTATTGATTATTTAGGCAATGCCTTGACTTCCGTCGTGGTGATCGCATTCTGCTATACTTATTCGCTATCCGGAAAAAATCAACCTAAAATATCTATGAGGATACAATATGCTTTTCAGGTAATAAAGGAAGAATAATTATAGTATCTGAAACTTAGCTTTATTTAAATTAACCAAATTTCTCACCACATATTTGATTTTCAAATTCAATTTCAGGCTTCATTCCTTCCCACCCTATTCGCCTGCGTTTTGCCCGTAGTCTCGTATATTCCTTTGCTTCTGATCACTGTCCCGATCGTCGTCGATATTTGGAAAATTCTGCTGTTGAGCTCGGTCGCTTGCCTGCTCCATTACCTGTTTTTCATGCCAAAGTAGGGGAATTTCATGATTTCTTATTGAAAATACCGGATTTTCAGCATGATGCAGCTGTTGTCCGAGCAATTTGCCGTTGGATGCTGTTCGTCTCCAAGCTGCACAGACTGCTGCTGCGATGTGGACGACGAGTCGTCGATCTACTACATTCCGACGACTAGCAGGGCTATTCATCCTGAGGAGTAAGTTTTTTCCCTCGAAGTAATGACTAAGTTTGACATTTCCAGAATCTACGCTCATGCCTCATACACTTACTCTGTTCCGAAGTCGATCACAGTGCCTCCGTCGTATTTAGCAATAGCAGGACCCCCATCGATCGCAACTTCATTCATCGCCGATTACGGGAATCATCCTGGAATAGGTGATAAGTCTGGCAGGCAAACAAGGAGATCAGGCAGACACAGTGAGGTACGTTGCTTTCTTACTTAAAGGCTTTATTTTTCCTCATTTCTAGTCCTCCGTCGCTCCATCTGAGTCCCATACGCCTCGACGCCAGAAGCGTCATTCACGACATCGTCGGAACCATCATTCAAATCACGGGAAAGACGATTCGATCTACGAGGCGCCTCCAAGCCCTGTAAAACTTCAAAATTTTAGTTCATTTCCTGAAAGATGTCTTCAGAAACCTACACACCACTCTGAATCCCCGCAGAGATTCCGAAGACATGCTTCTGATCAAAACGCTTCCAATCGACAGAATCAATCCGGGTCGAGGAATGACAACATGCCCAATCAGAGCCCAAGGGTTTGGGGAGGCGGAATGTTTTATGGTATTTTTTTGGAAGATAAACATGGGTCGAAATAGCATGGTTTCATATATTATTTTTAAAAATAAATGTACCTAGAGTGTTAAGAAATAAATCTGTTGTAGGAGACATGAACCCGAATGACATCCGACATAACCAGCAACCGCCCATGTGGCCTCCATACATGGTTTACACCCCAGGCATGGCTTCCAGAATGCCCTACTCGTCGAGACGATAATTTGATAAATTATTTTAATTACTCTTTGAAATGAAATATAATAATTGAAATTGAATTATATTTCATTTCAGATTATTCAGGTATGCATATTTTTTTTTTGCAATTTTGTCGTTTTCTAGACTTGTAGAATTTGAAAATTATTTTTAGCACAAGTGAATAGCAATCATTGACACGCAATAATTAGCTCAATTATCGAATTAAAATTGTCTTTCATTTACGAATCATATTGATGTGCCTTCTCATTCAACTCATGCATTCCTCTTGCCTCATAACGAAATTAGCGTAATTTTTCGACAAGTATTTATTGTTTTCACAATGGTTTGTTGTTTCTGCCGCTATATAAAATTTGAACTTTCACCATGAGATAATAAAATAATTCAATATGGGGCATGTCTATTTGAAAATACTATGTTCTATTTTATTGACTGTACACTTCGTTGATGGATTTAGTCTGGCTGATATTAAATCGTCGGATTTACCTCAGTTTAAGCAAGTTTTGTCATTTATATTTTGATATTAAATTGTTTTTGGCCAGGAAAACTACGCATTCCGAAGGTTACGAAGAAGAACAACCTATTTTGTCGCGTAAGTTATAATTTGAAATGATTTCTAAATATAAAATTTAGCTCTTCAATTACTGTCGAGCCTATTCTTACGGTACAATGTTAATGACTATCCGACAGGGGTATCAAGTTATGGATTATAAAGCGAGGGGAATGGTATTCTTAAACTAAAAATGACCTTAGTTAAAATAATTTTAGAAACTCCCTACCTTACCACGAGAGTTAATAGCTGAGAAAATAAAAGGCTGGCGAAGTCAAAGGAACAAGGACATTACTTCAACTTAAAGATATTCTTAAATCAAATACTATTTATTCGATTCTCCAATAAAATATGTATACTTACAAATAATCTCTGTAAAATCTCTAATAAAATAAAGATAACATTAATTATTTGCAAAATCATTATATTAGACTTTTAGTTAGTGTACCCGAAACTAATTCTCACAGATTTTGATGATGTTGATGAAAGCACTTTTGGGTAGGCGAGTTGTTGAAAGGTTGAAAGACAATAATAAAAATAAAATATTGGAAAAGATGTCGTATTTCCAGAAATTTATCGTCGGGTGCCGTCCTCGAAGAAGATTCCGCCGTCCAAAGCGCAGTATTTCGGGCAGATACCTCTGAAATTAAAAATATAGTCATTAAGCAAAATCTCTAGTTTTTATTCAATCAATTTCAGAAAAAACGGTATCATTTTTCATTTTTTTCAATTTCAGTTAAACTAGTTTCTTATTCAAGTTCGAAAAAACTTCGTACCTCTCTCCCTGAACTCCAGGCATTCCCGGCTCTCCATCCAATCCTCGGTCTCCAGGCGGTCCCTGAAAATTTCAAAATTTCTCAATTTACCCCCAAAAATCGAATTTAGTCGGAATAATCGCGTACTTGAGGTCCAGGGGATCTAAATTAGTTAAAATTGGTATTTTTAAAGAAAATATTCCGAACCCAGGTGGTCCCATCGGTCCTGCGCCTCCCGGCTGTCCGTCGCGTCCTAAGCGAGATTTTTAGATCCGGTATTTTTCGGAAAATTCAGAATTTGAAAATTCAAGTACCTGATTGTCCCTGAAATTAGAGTTTTCAACATTATTCATTTATATCAATTTTAACCTGGTCTCCCGGCAGTCCTATAACAGATTTGCATTATTTAGAACCAATTAAATGCTTATGATAGTTTATTTAAATAAACTATTATAATCGATAAAATTGGTTCTAAATAAAGACCTGGCACTCCTGGCTCTCTGAAAATCGATAATGATTTTAAAATTAACATCATTTACGATTAGAACGAATAAATGTCGTACCCTGGTGCTCCTAAATTAATAAATAACTAACTATTTCAAAATAAAAGAAATAAAGTGCAAACCTGCGTCTCCTGGCGTCGGTGCGATCGAAAATGCGGGTCTTCCTGAATTTTTAGATTACAAATTACTGGGGAATTTTAGAAATTTTAACCTGGCTCTCCTCGTGGTCCATCCTTTCCTGGGGAGCCCATTTCACCTGGAGGTCCTGGGGGACGTGAAACAGAATATATTAGGTTGTATATGCGATTTAAAATCATATATGTCAAATTCTAGCTTTTAACATTGATAGAATAGCAAAAATTAACGTAAGTTCAAAGATAGTGTCATTTTGAACTCATCTTGAGGTCCGGAAGATCCGTCGCTGAAATAATATGATTGATATTTACTTAAATGACAATCATTTTTAATAACAACTCACTTTCCATTTCGTCCGGGGTGTCCACTAAAATAAAAAAATCTTTTTTAATCAGAAGGTGACTTTGCTTACGCTTGTCCAGGGTTTCCTTGAATTGATCATATTTGATTTATTCATATTCATCATTTAAAAGATATTAAACTAATGACGATAATACAGTATGAGTCTAATATCCCATAATAAATATGAATAAATCGAATAGGAGTTTTACCGGGGCTTCCAGGTGGCTGAAATATCACAATTTATATGTAAAAGGAAACAAATATTAAATTGCATACTCCTTGGCTTCCAGGTTCGCCTAAAATATATAATATAAATTTAAGCACATTTAGCATAATTCAGACCAGGTGGGCAGGGTAGGCAGGGCGGTTCGGGCACTTCCTCGCAAATTGCAGGGGGTCTTCCGGGGAAGCCTTGGCTAAAAGAATCGATTTTAGATCGAAGTATTAGAAAAATGATCGATAAAGGACGTACGCTCCGGGGGCTCCAGGCTAAAAATAAATATATTAATTAAAAACTACCCAAGTTAAAATTAATAATAACTTACTCTTCCAGGATTACCATTCCTTCCTGGGGGTCCTAAAAGGGGTTGAATTAAAAATGATGATAAGCTCATGATCAAGGCCAATAAAATTAGGCAAAAATAATATAAAGAATTTCAAAATAATAATCTCTAAAAGAAACCATCAGATCCGGGCAAGCCAGGCAAGCAGCAGCCCGAGCATCCGCCAGCCTGTCTCTTCTGTCTCAGAGTGTCGTTGTTGAGTCCACCGGCGGGTCGAAGGAACACCGGCAGGTTGATGTTCGACTTGGGCATCGATCGGTACTCGTGAACCTCGAGAAGAACGTCTCTTGCAGAGAGCTGAAAACAAAAGAATTGTAGATTTATTAAATTCGTCAATATTTTTTATACGATATTCTATATATTTGGCATGTATAAAATAGTTGAGTACGAGGAAGATAATTATATTTAAATTGCTGCGACATTGACTTATTTAGGTCAAGATTTTCGTTACTTTGATCAAATAACGATTCATTTTTAGATTTTATATTAGGTATATCGATTTCCGGATATTTTTCAATGAAGCTTCATGGCGTCGCTTCAAGCACTCTCAAAATCTGTCTGGTATTTTGTAAGAAGAAAGGCAAAAAGAGATTTCCTCAATCCTAAGATCTCAAATCTCAACGATGCAGCTAATCTATGCGCAATTGACTCAAATCGGCGGAGTGGCAGAAAAGTCAAGGATATGTATTTACAAACAATTAAGTCTTTAAGGAAGATTCTGGAAATCGATATGGATCTAGATTCTAGAAAATATAGTGTAGTTTTAAAAATACACTTGAAAAATAATATGGCAAATTATGCCAAGTACATCAAAATTTAAGATTTTTTGCCGAAAATTATGCATTCTGGATACAACTTGCTATAGATATACGAGAATAAAATAACCTTAAAAATACGAAGATAAGAATCTGGAAAGTACCTAAATTTAGGCTCCCAGAATACAACTTTCGTCATAAAGATACATTTAGTGAGTGTGTTTAAGCATAAAATAATTAATTTTAATAAAATAACAACGAACCTTGCAGAACTCCATCTCAGACTGAACTCTCAGATGGACGGAATTAATGTAGTTGTTGACGATCGGCAGAGTAATGAACACCGATACGATTGCTACCAGCGAGAACGACACTGCCGAAAAGGCGACGAAGCGATAGGCCCGCTCCCTGCGGTCTTCCTCCATCTTTGAAAATTCTTGGATTGATCACCGATCTGATGCGGGTCTTGGAGAGGGGTACCTGAAAATCGTATCCTGAGACAGTAGGAAAAAAATTATAGAAATTTTATCGAGCATTTAAGGAATCTACAATGTGAATTCAATATTAAAGACTAAAATGACAAGTTCGAATGGACAGTACGATCTGGTAAAGGTAAGGTAACAATCTAAATTCTTGAGTCAAGCAATTATGATAATGATACGATGAAACAGACGATCGTAATATCAAAATAACGAGAAATGCTAATATTATTACGTAGCATAATCTGATATAAATGGTGGTGATGCATATCTTCTCGTCGGTTAATAGGAATAAAAACTGTTTATACGAATGAGATGAGATTCGCTGTAAAAGGAATGTGACATATGAAATGAGGGAAGAAGGAGAGAAACTACATGCCATAGGGGAGGGGGTTCTGCCCCCATCGCCCCTTTTATATATCGTACGACTTTTTCTTTCACTTCTGTCTGATTTCTCTTGATTCACCGTACTCTCTAACCTGCGGAAGACGTAAGAAGCCCTCTCCTCTTAACGTCACCATAGAAGTCTATCCCTGGCGCATTTTTTCGACGAAGCATCTAATAGGATCAAGGGCGGGTCTAACTTTAAACTAAAGCTACATTTTGGGATCGAATTTTCTGGATTTGGAGGATTTTGGTCGGAAGAAATCGCGATGTTTCAACATTTTTATTGGCAAAAATCATTATGATCTGAGTTTTAATATATTGTTGATCTTCACGAAAATTTTACGATTCAATATTTAAATTTCTGAGGAGACTCAAAAACGATTTACTTCATATAAAAACCGGTCAAATTTCGATACTTACACATTTTTATTCGATTAGGCGAAATGAACGCTTCATCACTTTTACTTGTAACAATGAAATTACGCGTTTACAAAGGAAGCACGCACTCTTACTTATTCAAGCATTCGCACTTATGGTGGTTGAGTAATTCAGTGTTCTTGGTGTGGATGGGAAAGTTTACATCCATTTTCCTAAGTACGCAAGACTGGGTTCTTTAGATTCCTAATGTCCTAAGGTCATAACGGAAAAATCCAAGGCATTCTAGAAAAATGCTGCATCTAACTATTTCCTTAAACTGTACATGCATTATGATTCCGCGTACTTGACATCTAGGAAGATTCGAGGAAATTGCGCGAGAATTAAGGTTACAATGTGAAAAAATAATTACAGCGAAGAAATAGCATAAGGGAGGTTAAGTAGAACTCTCTATTCCATGCTATTTCTTAATTTCTCGATGTCACTTGAAGGAGTAGGTAAAAATTCTCTTTGGTTTTCGCGGATGCTATTTGCCTTGGCATGAGGCTTCTCCATTTAGAGACGTGTCGGATTCTCTTCCTCTCTTAAAATCTTACGATGTTTCCCCCAAAGGCGTTCCGGTGATATAACCGCGTCGAAGTGGAAAATGGGGGGTTTTATGCGGATTGATCGGGGATTTTCTGCGGACTTAATGCGGACCGTGCCTCGATCGTCAGACCTGTCTCTTCTTTCTCTGCTGCTGCTGCTGCTGTTGCTTCATAACCATTCGCCGCAAAAACGAATGCCAAGCGAAAGTCACCAGCCGCAAGAAAATCTTTTGGGAGAGATTCAAAGCTAATCAGACGAAATGACTTTATTTGGTAATTGATTCACAACGCTGAAGGGACTAGAGATGGGGGGATTGTGGCGATGTATCCATTGCAATTTAAGACGGTTTGAAAGTTAGGCAACGTCATGCCTGTCAGAAGTTGAGATTGGCCAACTTCAATAGTTTCTATCTGGAGAGTGAAAGTTTATTTTGTGTATTCTTTAAGTTCGAATGTGTTTAACTTCAAGTCTAAAGTCGAAATATTCAAAGACAGAAGTTAATCCAACTTCATTTGAATTCCAACCCCAGTTTATTTGTTTCATTGAGTTGATTGGAAGTTGAAAAGCCGAGAATGATTGTTGATAAGTCAGATAAACTGAGAAAAAGAAGCTGATAGAATGGAAAGAACATTTGACATTTGTCTGATAGCCAGTTTCCAAGGTACCCTTCTCTTCCTTCAAGCAAAACGGAGAATTAAAGCACAACAAAAATTGATGATCGGAAGAAAAGAACGAAATTGAGATTTGGAAAAAAGCCTACTGAAGAATGGCACTTATTAAGTGTAGCTTGTTGAGTTTTTTTTCATGATATTCTGTGGCATCTTGTGGAAGTCTTTTTCACGTTAATTTTACTGTCAAGGACCATTTTTTTATCTACCCTTCTACATTTCGCTAATGACGATAAACCTTTTTCTAATAAAAAATCGCCGAATTGATATACAGTTCCTCTTAAGCCCTCCTACACTTCATTGAAGGAGATTACTATTTGCTTAGAATTCGGGTAAAAACGCGCGTCTATCTTATCTTATCACTAAGCGAGTAGAGAGAATCCCTGGAAAATTCGCATTCGCTTCGCATTTTTGTGCTGCTGCTGCTGGCGCTACTGCGTTTTCAGTGATAGATGTTAGCTTTTTATCTCTCCGTTTGCCACTTTGGCTTGAAGAGAAGAATTTAGAGGTAAAAAGAAAAATACTCTGGGAGAGGAAATAGGGTTGAGGCGAGAGAAGAAATACCCACGGAGAAATACCGAGGAGGAAAAATCTTTGAGGAAGCTCCCCAACAAACTCAAACTCACCCGAGCGCGCTCTCTCATGTGTCGTGTTACACAATGACGGAGAAATAGACGGTACGAAAGAATTCGAAAATCGCAAAGGATGAGGGGACATCGAGAGATCAGAGAAATCGAAGGATTAAGGAAAACGACTGCAGCAGCGGCAAGGAGCAGTACATTGGCAAGTGAAACAGATGAAAATCAGATAAAGGTAAAAACGATGGGGATAGGGCATTGGCATTGAAATGTGTGGTTAAGGGTATTTCGAGAATTCAATAAGTACAAGCATTACGGTGATTTACGTTTTCTATCGAAGTTTTACGGATATCAGGGATTTTTTTTTGTTTTTATATATTGATATTCTTTGTTCAATTATAGTTTTAATGCCTAAATTGTCGGATTTTGCGTGATCTTTATCTTCAGGCTAGCCTAGATAATGTTCTGAGATCTCAATTTGCATTATCATAAAATAATTCATTAGATTATGAGAATAATTGGATTTCTAGCCATAAGCTATGGTATTCAAGGTATAGTATGATATTTTGTGTTTTCGTGTATTCACTGGATTCCATGGCGTATTTTTGCTCAGCGTTTCAAAAAGCTCGCTGACATCTGAGCGCTCGCTCTTGCCGAATGGGCGGTGCCCTGGCTTTTCAGCTTGCAACTCCGCTCAAATCTCGAATCCGAAACGCCCTTTGAGCCGATATTCGATTTTCGCCGAAATCGCGCCTTTTGACGAACAATGACGCAATCGGGTTTTTGCCTATTCTTTGAACCACTAGCATTTTGCAATATATTTTACTTCCTACTTGTATATTTTCATCTTGCACTACTCTTAAAAGTCTCTTTGTGTTCAATATACCATGGTTGTTCATTGTCTTTTACGCTTTTCAATATATAAAACTCTGTTGTTTTTCTATATTTTTTTTTTTTTTCGAAAAATTCGACTTTTTCCTCCTACAGTCTTACCATTTAGCCTTTCTCCATCTACTCGAAATGACTCTATCTTTATCCCCGTGCGACGTTTGATTCACAAATGCTTGAATTCTGCGGGCTTGAAGCTCTCGGAAGAAAGTGCGCTGCTCTGCGCTGTCGAGAGGGCTAGGCAAACAGGGCTGCCGATGCCACACAGCCGCCCTCAACTTGCCATTGGAAGGGGGTCTGAGAAACTCAGCTAGCAAAGAATCAGAGATATCACCGAGAAATATCGAGTAGAGTGAAATACCACTGAAAATGCTTAGAGTTGAGAGTGCCAGACGAATTCGACTACGGTAGATGTCTGCATCTTTTCCGCACTCTGATTTCCCCCAGTCTCTAGCCGACCTTTTTCTCTGTGCTCTATCGCTTAGCCGAACTATTTTCCAGCCATTACATTGCTTGAGGCGCCTAAAAATATCCGCCCCCGTGGGGCGTATGGCTCTATCCGTTATCTCTGCGAGCGTCTGCCTCTCTGGCACATTCTCTCTCCCACACTACGTGTCATCTGTTTCTCTTATCTCTTCGAATCCGATCTATTTCGTCGATCTTGAGCTTCTTCGATTTTTGCCTTTCTTACCTGCTCTCTCCGCCACACTACGTGCCTTTTGTTGCTCTGCTCTCTCGAATCCAGGACTATTTCGTCGGATTTCGGTATCTTTGGCGCCTGCAACTCGTCGTTTCAGGCCGTCGTCCCTCGCTCCCTCTAGCCCTCCTCTCGCCTTTTGCCTACCGCTGCACACCGAGGCACTCTCGTAGTCTCACCCGCTGACAGACTAGTCATGCCGTCTCAGGGTAGGTCAACTTTACCGCACATACCGTAACTGTTTACAGTAACAACCTTACAAAACATCGCGTATTTCGCCAATTTACGACATTTGTCCATGGATTTTCATCAATCCCACCGACAAACCTACCCCCGCCATCTCGGGCGGTACACACCGATTATTCGCCTATGACTTTGATTTTTCGATTTACAGTTTCAAATTCGAATTTTCTGAGTTGATTTGTCGTAAATTTGATTGGAATACGCGTGTTTCTAAAATATCGATCGATCCGAATTTGGCTATCGATTTTTCACTTATGGTTTAAAATCATGACCTCTATCAAACTTAACGTAGAAATTTAACGTCCCAGGCCAATTGTAACTCAATTTAAAATTAACCTTGAAAATTCGATCAATTATTGATTTTTCATTTTTAGATCAGCTGAAGGAAATTTTCAACCTTTATGATGAGGAGTTGGACGGTAAGATCGACGGCACTCAAATCGGCGATGTCGTCCGCGCCGCGGGACTCAAGCCCACCAACGCCATGGTCGTCAAGGTGCTGTCATGGCTCAATTGATTAGATCGACATTCCACGTTTTTTTTGCTAAAAATTCATTATTCCATCAACTTTCACTATATATTTTTCTGCAAAAATTTTCATCTCATCGCTAAATTACAGTCGATTTTACATTTTCTTGCAAAAAATGTTAAGAACAAATTTTTAGGCGTCTGGTCAGGAATTCAAACGTAAGGGCGAGAAGAGGATCACTTTTGAGGAGTGGCTGCCCATTTACGAGCAACTCTCCAAAGAGAAGGTTCATATTTTGAATCTATCGATTTTTAAATTAATTTTATTACTTTACACTTTAAAATATTTTTATTCTGCTTGATTTTTTTTCTTGCGTTCAGCACTTTTTCCTACGCTCATTTTCTCGAAACTACTTATCACTCTGTAGGTGAATTGCGCTTCTTGAGAGAGTAGCTAAAGCGAATATGATTTTGAGTAAACAGTACCACTTGAAAGCAGGAAGGCTGGCAAAGCTTAGGCAAATCACTCCGCAAAGCGAAATCCAGAACTCCGCGCGCAAGATTGATTCGATTCTTCTAGGATGACAAGTGGAGTAAGCAAATGATTGACTAAAAATACGCAAGCTATTTTTCACCATACAGCAAAAATACTCAAATTACCTAATATCACTCAATTCACATGCAAAAAACTCGCTGCATCAAGCTAATGATTACTTCCGGTATCATTATTCTTCCACTAATTCTTCATAACTCTTCGACCAAGGATTTGCTTCCTTGATCAAGAAGCTTGTTCAGAATAATGCTTCATTTCATTAAATTCAATTGTTAGTCCTGAATGATCTCTTTCTATTCATTCTATTGGCAAAATTCGATCCTTCTTATCCTTCGCATATCATGTTTTTTCTCGCCTTCTGCTCGGATCTGAGGTATCTTTTGCGTAAAGCTAGAGGGGATTCGAGCTTGAATCGGATCGATATTGTTGAGATATCTCTCCTTATCGCTCTCTGCCTTGCGTGATTCTGCTTCTCTCGATCGCTCTCTCGTTCTCCTGGAAGAGCGGCCCGCCTGCGCTCGCTCCGTAGCGCTGTGCTTGGTTGATGTGCACATTTTTCTCTGCCACGCTCACTCGACACAAGTCGTCTCGTTGTAAAGCTATTGAAAGAGCGCAGCAGCTCTTTCTCTCTGGCAAAGAGAAATGGCAAATGCCATTCAGCTCGCAGGCGATATCGGCTAGAAGTTAGAGAGAGACAGAAAAAGATTCAAGCCGAAAGTCCCAAAGCATCAATCGATAATTATACAACAATGCATAAGTGATAGCAGTGATTGTAAGACACTATGACATACTCTTATGCATAGATCATCATCAGTCCTTGTAGTATAGTACTGAATAATGTCATTATGTCTTGCAATTGACAGATTACTTGATGGGTTGAAAATATGGCGTCATAAACTTAGATGGAATGAAATTGATTTAAATGATTGCAGGAACAAGGAACATACGCCGACTTCGTTGAGGGCCTGAAGGTCTTCGATAAGGATGAGGTGAGGATTTTACTTTCTTCAATACATTTTCAGTCATTAATGTTTGAGATATGAATTTAGCCATTCTGAACTCTAAATTAGATTTCAAAATCTAAATCAGATACATATTATTCGAATCATGAATTGCTGATTGATGATATATTGAGAATTGATCACGATTTCCTTGCAGGTCGGCAAAATTATGGCTGCTGAGCTGAGACACGTGCTGTTGGCGTTGGGCGAGCGTCTCACAGCCGACGAGGTCGACGAGCTGCTCAAGGGTGCCGAGGACGGCGAGGGTTTCGTCAAATACGAAGGTCAACAAATTTGCCTCATCTAATCAACAACTTGCATCTCAGAAATAAAATTGAAGAATAGTTGCATTGCGAAAGAAATGCAATTGATTGCTCATCTCTTTAGCATTTCTTCCAGGATAGCTAAATTTCTTCAGTATCTTGAGGGAAATGGTTTTTTTTTCTGAAATGCAAGTTCTTTACATGAACATAGATCATGTTGAATGCCTCTTTTCTAAATTTAAACTTTTAGATTTCGTGAAGAAGGTTTTGGCAGGTCCATTCCCCGATAATGACTAAATTCGGTCGGCCCCCGGCGAGTGTCCAGCAGGACAACATCGTCAACATTGGCAACAACATCACCGTTTGTTCGGGATACAGGACCCCTCCTTTCGACGTCCCGTCTCCCCCAAGCGGATTTTATTTCTAATTGTTTTTCATTTTCAAATATAATTATCAATATTTTACGCACACTTTCACACATTCTATATTCGAGTCCTACCCCCTTTACATACATGTTTCATCTTCATGTAACAACGATATGTGGTTCGAATAGCCGCTTTCTCACGGAATTTTTCGTCTGACGCCTAAAATTACCCTAATCCTAGCAACATTTTAGCTTCTCTACGCTTGATTTAGAGTAGTGTATATCGCCAAACTCTAGCAATCCATTTTTGACCTATCCAATTTTTCAAGTCCACGAAAATTCCCCGGCTATTATCATCAAATTGATTTC
>LIAE01007699.1:4487-51090 GCA_002287525.1 Diploscapter pachys
GAATTTCAAAATATCTTACTTTATCCTCTAATTCAGCCTTAAAGTGGGTGGTTAGCATTGAGGGATTTTGTCGAATGAGAATTTTTTCATCTCTAGCCACGTTTCCGAATCGCTTTTAGGGGGAGGGTTGGGGACAACTTTTCCTCTTTTGTGTCTTTCTGTCTTTCGCTTCTCTTCATCAACCTTTCTCTCAACTAGACGATAGCCTTTCTTCGCATTCGCTTGAATTTCTTTTATTCTATTGGCATTTTCGGGTTCGTGTGTCGATCTAAGAATTTAACAAGCGCGATTTTCGCGAGGGAATTAGAGATTTTCCAAAATAGTGCGGGAAAATCAGAAATCTAGAGAAATTGAGGAAATAGTATGCGAAAATCGGAGAAAAGGAAGACAGAAATACAGGATCAAGGCTAATCTCTAATCTAGCGACACTATGGATAACACGAAAACAATGCAACTTTCCAAATTTTACGAGAAATTAATGTTCGCCTATCGAAATTCTTTTTCCTGCTATTTTTATTTGATAAGTTTGAAATTTTCAAGATACTTCATGAAAATTATCATTTCCGATCATTTTTATTAAATTCGATTTCATTTTATCGCTTTCCCGAATAACTACGATTCTATTTATTCGCCTATCTGTCAGTGTGAAATAAGTGAAACATAAAGAAGTACATTCTCATCTTCGCCCCCACAAATCCGCATTTATCAGCTTCCCCATCCCGACCGACTACCACCGTTCATATCGTCTCGCTAATTCGAAATTGATTCGCGAAGATCTTGATTTCTTCGGAAAATTAATTAAATTCGACATTTTCAGGCTGATTTTATCCGCAGTATAAAATGAAGTCTCTATTAATATTACTGCCTCTTGCAACCTTTGGGGAGCGACCAAAAATCAAGGATTCTGATGGAAATTTACTCGTTAAATTTGAGTAAGTCGGAATTTTGAATCTCTTCTATTGTTTGAATCAAAACGATTATCACTAATTTTGCGTGTCAGCCTCATTATATGTGAGTGAGACGATACATGTTTTTCAAAGCCCTCCAAAAACATCAATCAAGTCCTTCTTTTCAAGAAAGTCCACAAGGAGGCTTTTTGCTAATTTTTTTCCTGTTGGCTATCAAATCCATCGAATCTCAGTGTCTAATCATTTTTACTAGCATTCGGACGCGGACACGAACGTCTGACTCAAAATGTTATCATCGAAATGCATCATAAAGCTAGATTTTGCTTTAGTCTATAATCTTTTGCCAATCAAACGTTTAGGGAAGAATTATATCTTCTTCCAAATTAGCCATAATCGCGGCATCAAGATCGTAAAAGGACATAAGGAAGTTTATCAGTGGCGATTTCGTGGAAAAAAAGTCAATCGGGGATTATCTTTCGTGGAGATTTCATTCTGGGGATGTTTCATAAACAAATAGGACAAAAATATTAATGTTGGGATCTTTCAAAAAGTAGACAAAAATTTGACGGGCCCAATTAGATCAATTTATCATTTACCTATTAAAATAAAAAAAAAAATCTTCTCATATTTTTTACTTGTTTATCATTTTTCCTTCAAAGTAAACCTCAAAAGAATTGATCTCATCATCAATTCACCCTCTCCATTCGCGCCGTTTTCGGGAAAATGCCTCAAGCAGCAGGCTGAACCTCTTCGCTTCTCTTCCCGCGTTCATTTCCACATTCGTTTCTCTGCCGAATTCCTTCCCGAAAGAAGCAATCGATCCTGCCTCCTCGAGGGACGCATTCAGTTGACATTAAAAAAATGAAAGGAGACTTCATTTTTTTCTTCTAGGAATTTGAACGCCGGTGTTCCCATGAAAACAAAAACAAAAATAAAGGCCGGAAAGATTAAATGAATGGAGCTTCATCTCTTTCAATGAGAAAATTGTGCAATATAAATGCTAGTTTCATCAAAAATTATGGAAAAATTTCTACTTTTCAAGATGATATGACCAAAATTTGAATAAGAATATTCTGAATTTTATTTTAATTTTTCAGGGATATTCCCATCGGTTCATGTGGTAGCGATTCGTATTTCGGACTAGGCATTATGAATGGCACGCTGGAAAATTGCGAGAAGTTCAACAAAGAAGAGAAGGACCCAGAGTATGAGGAGTTCAGGTGCAAGTCATTACGAGGTGATTTTCTATTTCTTAAAATTTAGCTAAAGTTTCTGAAAGTAACACTTTTTTCTTGTTTATTATGTTTTGATCAATCCATTTCCTCAATTTTCGCTTCTAAACTTGTCATCTCACTAGTCATTTCGCTATTTTCCTCTTGTAAAGACTTCCTCTCTCTGAATAGTCATCTAAAGGATGGCCCGTCAAGAGTCACTCTCTTCACATAGACAATGTCAAGAGCTCGACAAAAGCATATTTGGCGTATTTTCCCTCGTCGTATGGCGTAATTTTACATGGCGGTCGGGCAGTCGCGCGCAAACCAATTTTGATCGTGAATCATAAACGCCGAGTTTCGTAATAACATCGACGATTAATTTGGGGACAGTTATGAAAAATTCAACTTTGTATATAGTACGAAATCGATACAGAAAGTTTTGTGCAAACGATTTCTATCTAGTTAAAAGAGCACAACTTCTTGAAAATACTGAATTTTATCTTCTTCGAAATATCGAAAATTTCAGTAAACGGCGAAGTTCGAGACGGAGTCTGTCAATGCAAACCAAACTGGAAAGGCCCCATCTGCAACGAATACCACGGATGTGAAGAAGGTCAATCACTTTACGGGAGTGTGTAAGTCATTTTTAACATCCATTTATGATATCTTGAAACCAGTAACTCACTAAATAATCATCAAGAACGAGGCTTACAAATGAGAGTGTATAAAATTAGCTATTTCAGATGCACAAACAACGTGTGCCAGCACGGTGGGTCTCTAGCAGTCGGCAAGAATCTGGTCGAATGCATCTGTCCGGTAAATTTCAAGTTTTATTAAAGTTCAAATTTGTATTTCAGGTGCCCTGGGACGGCCGAAATTGCGAGAGGTTGGCATGCTGGAGGAAAACTGATCATGGTATTTTTTAAATGAATTTCTAAGGATTTAAAAAAAAAATTCCAGGAGCCGAAAAGCGGTTCCGGAACGCGGGCGACAAGTGCGTCTGCTCGAATTACTACAAGGGCGAGAATTGCGACGAGATTATTTCGTGTCTGAACGGAGGCAAACTCGATGGATCGCAGTGCAAATGCCCAGGTACAATATTCATAAAATAAACGTTAACACTTGGGCTAAACATTAAAAATCAATTAAGATGTTGAACCTAAAATTAAAGTTAATTCGAGTTAAAAACAACTGTATGAAAATAATTACAGATCACTTCGGTGGAGAAATTTGCGAGAAAAAATGCCCGAAGGGAATGGTCACGTAAGTTGTTTTCTTCCAGCTTTTAAAATAATAAAATTCACGCGTCTTCAATCAAAATTAACTAGACATTATGTGATAAAATTTAGTTTCATTTTGAAGCATATTTAGGAAAATTTGACTAAAATTTTTTGTTATAAATTTCAGCTTAGAACATCCCCTTTATAATTTCTTTCAAATTTTTATTTTCTAAATCGAGAATCACTTTGTTTACGAATGAAAATCCGCGCGTTCGCCGACTCATTCATGAATGTATTGCATCGGGAGATTTATGGCTTGATGACCTTATCCTAGAGGTGAGAGAGCGAGTAGGTTAACAGCGGATTTATGATACCCCTACATATCATAAATATCACTGAAGAGATAAGGCTGTATTCAAAGTGTAAATGTAAATACCTTACATGATGAACTCAGGGAATACTCTAGTTTCCCAAAACTTCATCAAAAATTTCCGATTTTTGTTATTTAGCGCTTCAAAAACATCGAAAATGTCATGGTTCCATTCATTATTGCGAATTTTTCTAACAACTGCGTCAAAATCAACAATTTTAATCTTTGCGTTATCAGAAAGGTGAAAATCCGATGGTCATGGATTTGATATATCCCCTTCTTTAGCCTCTCAACATTTGCCAGGATAATCCTTGGTGATAAGCAAGTTTTTGAGATAAACTAGGGATAAACGGATAAACGAGTAAATAAGATTCGTCGCGTTAATCTTATCCTAACGTGCATGCTCGACAGATTTACGCAAATTATAGCGCGTGTTGAATAGAATGTTGTTGAAAATATCATATTATTGAGCTTTCCTGCAGAATTTTCAGCAAATATAATTAGATTTGACGTGATTTATCGAAAGATGGGTGTAAAATCGTGCAGAACGTATCAAGATAGTAAACATGATAAGCATGATGATAAATGGCTTTTTAATATTCCTTTTTAGATGTTCGACTTGCTCGCTACAAGTGTTCGGTTCAATTTTGATGACTCTGATGTGCTTCTTGTTCTCACGATAACATCTAAATAGTGACAATGTTGAAGTAAGACAAATTGGAAAAGTACTGAAAAATTATAACAAAATAGTGGTAGAGAAGCAAAATCAGTATTTCCAAGTCTTACCGTAGTTGACTCAGTTATTTTATGTGCAATTTCGCTGTTTCCTAGATCTCAATTCACGCTTTTCAAGGAAATTTTTTGGCTATTTTATGACGACTTTTCAATTGGACACTTTTTCGATGAACCAATGAAAAATCGTATTTTGAATACATTTATTTAGCTGAATTTAACGATATTTTTCGTAAGTATTTTCTTATTGATTTTTCTAGACATATGCCAAGTTTTTTGATTGATGCTTTATGTTATTTCCTTCTGATTTATATACGCTCATATTTTAACGACATTTTCAATAGAATCTTTTGCAGATATCGTTTAGGTTGTAAGTTTACTGACGTTTTTTAGAAGTTTGAATGATTGTGCAAAATCATACCGATATTGGGTTTCGAATTTTTACACGTTTAGAGATTTTCTTTTTGAGTAGCTAAGTCGACGTTTTGCTTTAGTACTAACATTTTTCTATACAAAATATTTTTCATTCATTTTTATTTTTGTTTAGCTTTATAGTAACTATTGGCTAATTTTTGTCTAGAAATTAAAACTATTTGACGAATGGTTGACTCTTTTTCTTTATTTTTATGTCAAAAATTTTCACGAGATACTTTCAGTTGTTTTCCCCGAATACTGCCCGATTAAACATTTTATAGCAAATCCGATTTTTCCCGGATTTTCGCTAATTTTTCCTTTTCACGATGATTTTAGTTCTCTAATTTCAAATCGCTTCACTCTTGCATTCAACTTTCAGCATATTATTTTGCTTAAAGTCTGCTGCGTCCAAACATTTCGTAGGATTTATTTGATTTTTTCCTTCTTATTTATGTTATTTTTCGATTTTTGGAAATTGTTTAGTAAAGAATTTTTATTTTATTATGAAGATAATAAATGTCTGCTATTGCCAATAACCGCTTATTTGAGACAAAGTAAAGCGACGGAAATTTGATTGTGAAAGTTAGCACGTTGTTTCTGCAAACGAATAGACAACATTTCATCGATTCGAGTATTGCCTTTGATGACTATTTGATATTACGCAATGCACATTTTGCATATTCGAATTTGTGCACAACTGATTTTGTCTCAAGTGATCAGTCATTAACAATATAGAAGTTTAAAATTTTTGCCGATGTGTCATACTTTCTAAATTGCTGCAAAAGCTTCATAGATCATACATTATCACCAGATTTTTAAAAATTTATCTAAATCCGTACTTCACATTATTTTTAATGGACAGAGGATCAGTAATTCACACCTCAAAATAATAGAAGTAAAGTTAATCTTGGGTATCAAAGATGCAAAATCTGCTTGGTTCGAAATGTAATGAGATCCTTAAACTTTGAGATCTTCATGGTGTTTCATAATTCCAACAAACAGCGTAATTTTAGGTGCATGATCTGGGCAAATCATGGGATGAGCAAAGGATATACCGAGAATTTCTCAGAATTCCTCGGTAACTTCAAGAAAATTCTCGCTTTGCTTACGGAGCTCTAGATTTGACTCATCAAACAGTCTGGGCTACGAATTATCAAATTCTAATTCCAAAGCCAAGTTTGGTGAAAAATCCTCATGCTGATTCCGAAATTTAGATTTTTCTTCATTCTAACATTAGGCCAACACAAAGATCACATATAAAATGACTATTTATCTGTCGTTTTAACTCGATGACGTAAATTTTTTACGTAGTTACTTTGATTTCTCTCAACAAGTGCAGGACGTCTGTAGCTTTTCTTAGAGCTTATGCCAACTGAAAAATCCCCGCTAGAAAATCCTAATTAGTTCATCGAATTACTATTCCCTAGAGTTTTTTTTTTCTAGAAATGATCATTATGCCTTCACTCACCTATAAAACGGAAATAAGGCGGAATAATTTCGCTGCGAATAAAGTTTTATCTAATTTTTTGCCGTTTTATATAGCAGTCTGAGGAAATTGCTTTATATCTTTTATCAATCTCTCTCAATACTTAATCCGCTAAATCTGCATACTTTTTATCTTTATCTTATCGGCTACGATATCATATATTCCCTCTCTCTCTATCTGCAGAACCCTTATCAGTAGAGGGCTTTCTGCTCCATCAGAGCACGCAGTGTGCTCCATTTTTTTCTCGAAAATGCATTCAACTATTATCATTCTTTTATCATTTATCGTTTTGTTCCGTTAACATTTCAGCTGGACTTCCTTGTTCTGTATTACGAAGTTCTTTTTCCTTGCACATTATCTTATCACATTTAATTCAAACTCTTTCAGAGTTCAGGATTCTCAATCTTCAACAAAATATGGAACAAGCTATAAATTCCTATAGCCTATGGGCTCCAGATTCTCAACCTCAAGAGCAAGAAGCTATGATCGTGGCCTTATTCGGAGCGATCACTACAATCGGGTTGAGCCTCAACATCTTCGTGATCTACAAAATGTCCAAACTAGCTAAAGATGACCGAGATCAGGTAATTACCCTAGTTATCTTTATACTTATCCAATTATCTTCAGTTCATAAACGGCACCGGAGTTTATCTTCTCGTGATGGCTCTTTGCGACATCGTTTCACTCGTGTTCAGCTTCGTTCAACTCCTTCTGTCCACATTTCAAGCCGACCTATCCCCAGTATTCCTCGAAATCAGCTGCAGGGTAATCAACTGACTAATTATTGTAATAGTTAAAATCATTATCTTTAGTTCACTCAATTTGTCTCTCGTTGCTCCTACACTCAATCGATGTTCTGTTGGCTGTTCATGTCTGGACTACGATATTTCGCTGCGATGCATCCACTGAAATACTCGACTGTTTGGAGGTAATTGGTTAATTGTCTCAAGTGTAGCCTTAATTACCCAATTTAGATCCCCTTCTAATGCGCTTGGCTGCATAACGATTATCTCCATCGTTCTCCATCTTCACGTCTTCACCTCGACTTCTCACAACCAAACCGGATGTGTTATGCTCGTTGAGGTAAGATTCGACAAAAATTTGTTCTGACCTTCGATGAAAAACGAATTTTAGCCAGTATCATCGCTCTACTCCATGGCCGATGTCATGCTATCGTTTGTTCTACCGTCACTTCTGATTTTGCTAATGGACATTAGAGTTCTCTGTTGCCGCTCGCATCGACGATCCTCCGATCCTCTGCTCCAAGTCGTCTTTCACAAACTCGACGAATATACCGAGAAGGTAACATTTTACGGGTTTGAAAATAGCACAAATCTAAAATTGGATAGGGAAATTGTATGATAAGCTTGCACTGAGAAACTCAAATTGTCAGTAATCTTTCATTATCGTCTTTGGCACAAATCATCATATAACGCCTACAACCCTCTTACTCAACCTCAAAAATCGGCAACACTGTCTCCAACCATTTCTCATCAAACTGACCTATCGCTTCAAGTGATGATTTTCCGCGTCAATAGATTTTTAATTCTCAGTGATAATGTCTAGTTCGCTTTCGAGGAAATTGACTAGTTCTTGTCTAATTTCCGAAATCCTATAATCTACCCGAGAAGCGCAAAAATCTCGTAGTTTTTGTCTAGTTTAAAACGAGAAGCCAGAATTATGCCTGATTTTTCAATTATTCTTGGCATTGTCGAATTAGGATATAATAAAATTCTTTATCCTATCGGACGTCTCTGCTCGTACTATGAAAAGCAGAGGATTTGTGACACTCAAATTTATCCCAAAATCAAGCTTTGTTTTTATTTGTCCAAAGACAAAGACGAGCGTTGTCTTTGGGCAACATGAAATACGCAAGTGAGAACGGATCAACGCGAAGTGTTAGGCTTAATTCCTTTCCTCTAGTCTCTCAAAACCTTCCGTCTTTTCTCGGGATTATCTTTGTTCTCCGGCGAAAATCCGCACCTTTCACGCATTTCGACCGCTTCCATAAATCCCCTCCACCTCAATTATCAGCAATCCTTCATGGAAATGATGCATCAGTACGAATTCTTGTTGATTATGGCCATTCCAATCGAAAGCACGCGCAATTATGACCTCATGTAAATTCCCAAGACGCAATTTCACGAACTACACAAATACTTTCCGACTTTTTCTGTGACGAAATCATAACAAGTTGAGTCAAACAGCCGTGATCTCTGGTGCAAACGATAATAGGCCGTTAGACTAATTAAAGCGCTTAACAGAACTAGTAAATACGCGCTAATTGGACACCCACAACTAACTTATGAGTTCCCAAAGTTACAAGTTGAAAGAAGCACAACAATAACAAGCGAGGGCGGGCCAGATTTCTGGCTCTAAACTTTGATATCAAAATAATACGAGCAAAAATCCCTGCAACAAAATCTGATGGTAGAAGTTTCAGCGTCGCGTCTCCAACATGCGTCGATTCATGCTGACAACTTTGGTGTCACTTCTATTGTCTCTACCAGATAACGCACTCCGCTCTTGGCATATCCTTCTACCAGCAGCAGCACAGCCTCAGCTCTCCGCTCCATTCTTCCACGCGATCAAGGCTCTCTACATCGCCAAGGTAAGTATCAATATTTTTAATAGATTGAAAATGCCATAACTTGTAAAATAAAATAGTAATTCCTCATCTTCCCAACCTACACACTATTTCTTGGAATTGTGTGATATATCCGAGTATCAAGTCTATTAACTTAATCCCTCTCCGGATGGATTAACCCCCGTTTTGGACATATGAGTAACGCTCATGCATCGAAATTATAACGAATCACTTGATGAGTTCTTCGAATTTGAGATTTCTTCGAAGTCTCTTCATCATCCTAGAACTAAAATCATGAAAGATTTCATTTTTGAAAACAATGATAAGAATTTCAGTTCTCCTTCAACGCGTTCTACTTGACTTCGTTCGTGTTCGATCGAAACGTGCTTTCGAAAACCTCGTCGTCTCGACAACTCTCCCTATCGCTTCACCGACTCGAGAACAACCCGTCTATAATTCCAAGGGAACGATCGAACACCGTTGCCTGCAGACCAACGTCTCCGTTCCAAGTGCTCACCAGAAACTCGTCCTGCACTTGTCTCGATGAAAAGTTGCAGAAATGGGTGTAATTTCAGAGAATTGTAAACCTGACTTCTAATTTCAATCAATGTCAATTTTTAGTCCAACTCACATTTTTATTGTTTTGCAAAGTTTCCGAGCAAATTTCCCATTTCTGCTTTGCAATTCCAACATTCACTTACTTTTATGAACCAATTTCCCTGATGTAAGCAAAAATTGCTTTTCTGTACCTATTCTTGTTCTTGACACTTCGACTTTATGAACCAATTACCAAGATTTCTAATACGGGTTATGCTAGAAACTAGACTTTTTTCTGTCAGGATTTTTACCCTCCCTAATACTTTTGCGAGGTATTTTTTCATGCTTTACGTGTGAGTTTGTACATTGTAAATTTATTCTGAGTTTTGAAAATAAATAAGTTCATAAATTAAAACTTGAGCATTTTGTGTACCAGTTCGAAATTTGAGTGAAAAGGCAAGTTCTTCAGATCACAAAGTATAGCTTCAAAATCTCAATACAAATTTCTCGAATCTTTAGAATCTCAAAGTTCATGATTTCCATTGTTGTTTTGCTTGCTTCTGAGATCGCGTTTCTTCTTTCTTAATTCCTCAACATACTTGGGGTGCCGTTTCACATATTCGATCATCTAAAATAATATTTGAATTTTTAAAATCCTTAGTGCATAAAATTCGGTGCAAAATGGAAATATCCAGGAAAAAATCAAGCTGAACAGAAGAAACCACTAATTTTTAGGATCTTCAGTGCATCAGAAACATCATTCTCTAGTACTTCTACAAAATGTCACAAATCCAGAAATAGCAGGGATTTCATAATCGGATCATGCACAAGTCCAAAATTGACTCTACCAAATCCTTTCACAATACTATTTACGACAGAGTTGTGCCTTGGTGTGCCGCCTAGTACCCAAGTATCCATGCTCAACATATTCACATGCGCATGAAAGGCTTATCCTTTGCCCGTTCAAATTATGGAAACCATACAAAGGTGTTTTCGATTTCATATATCTAACCCCAAGAGCACTTGTATCCTTTGAGATTAAGATACCGAAGAATTTAAAAGGTCTTTATGTTTATCGCACATGAAGAATGTGATCTTGGGACGTAGATGGTTCGAATACTTGATATGTTTGCGAAAATTTTGAATGATCATTTTTCTGGTGATTATTTTTGAAAATGTCAAATTTTCGTAGAAAGACAGCAAAATAACAAAATTTTATGGCTGAACGTCCATTTTAAAACCGAGTGAGTGTAGTTTATCCAAAATCTGGCACCATAGATTAGTTTTACCTAACGGATGGGGATCTGAGTTGGATTAAATTCAAGAACATTCTTCTATTGTTGTAAAAATTTGCTACTTTTGTAAGGTATATTTTTACGTCAGAAAATTTTCGCCGACTAGACTTGTTTATGGTCTACGTGCCAATTTTTAGGTAAAAATTTATAGAAAAATGATCGAAATTTAGAATAAAATCTTGTCACACGATAAAATTTATCTTTAGAAGCAGAACGATTTACCATTTCTCTTCACTTTCTACGTTGAAAAAACCGAATTAACTTTTTAGTCAAATAAGATTTAGTTTTTATTTTTGCTATTCTATCTCTCAGTAGCGTTCAGTTTATCCAATAAGATTTGAAATGCCATGCCGGTGAGATCATAAAAGGCTTATCTTTTCCCTTGCAATACATATGTATTTACAAAAATCCTTGCATTTGCACATTTAGATTAACGCGCGCAAGAATGTAATATAACTAAAAGGCAAGAAGTCAATCGGTTTCCGTGAATAATAATAATACAGAAAAATCGTGCAAACTATTGTGGAAAGAAACCAAAAAATCGACTGTGCAAGTATTTAAAATTAACGTGGTGCAGCATTTGAACACTTTTAAATAAAGCTAAACTTACATCCTTAACGATTTTGCCGAATAATTTAGGATCGAAAGAATAATTAGCGAATTTTCGGTGCGGTTTTCCGGATTGCGGATGGATACCCTCGCTTTCAGGGAATACCAAGTGGATCTAAAATTATTTTAATTTAGAATTTGGTCATTTTAATACCCTTTATTATTATTTTTTAAAATGCATTTTGGTTGTGTTATGTTTCAAGTTCAATAAACAAGTTTTCAGATTTCAGCCCTGATGTTAGGATGTAGGAGTTTAAAAAATCGCCAATTTTCATCCATTCAATTTGCAATGCTCCATATCATATTGTTTGAAACATGGATAATAGAACTCTTGAAGTGCGAATCCTTTATCAGCATGTTCTTGGAGCTTTTCATTCTATGAAAGTCCAGCAAGATTAATCTCTAGGCCGGAAATTGGACTCATTCATAAATATTCAAATTGCCTCCACCCGTTTCCGAAATTTTTCGGATTTAAAGAAAAAACGATTTTAAAAATTTTCTAGTTTGTTAATTTGACTCGTGGTTCAATTTTCTTATGAAAGGGCGCATTTGAACTAGCATCTCCAAGCTATTTACAGGGGGTAGCAAGAATAATAAAGCGTCGAACACATAGCAGTATTTAATAGGAAAACTTTTCAGCGATTTGTAAACTCTTCGGTTTTTTAGCAAAAATTGAAAACTAACCTTATCTTTAGGCCAGGTCCAGTACTTGACGCTTCGAAGTCGAGCTAGATCGAGATAGCACAACTCGTCGTCACAGTTGTAGCTGAAAATGATCGAATTCTAAATTTCGATTTCGCCTATTTTCAATCAATTATTTCTTTTGCATAAGTTGCAAGTCCTATTTTAGAAACAAACAAAAAAAACAATATCTTTGACTTTGTTCGGCAGCACGAATTGATGAACTATGGACTATCAAAAATATCTCAAGATTCAAATCCCAAAATACTCTCAAGTTCTAATTGGTAGTTGTCTAGTTAACATTACCTTGCCTTAGCTCATTACATCATAAATCTCTTTCTCAACCACCGCATTTCGCTAATCTCCATTGATTTTTTAATCCATATTCACATTTTTATTCCCGAAAATAAGAACGCGCTAATTTATAATAGAAAGAATTAATTTGGTATTTCACGCTATTTCTGCAGAAATCTGTCGAAAAATGCTATTATTCTAGAACAATGCCTGTCTACGAGAAAATTGTAAGGATTTTCTTAGGAAGAAAGGATTTGGTATATTCTATTTCCGTGAAAAAATTCACGTGACTAGTTATCAGAACTATGTAATAAAAAGATAAAGAGTATCATCATAGAATTTTTAGATAAGGAACCAAGAAAATTAAATTTGATTTAAAAAAAAATTATATAAAGACTCGATGCTTACTGTAAACCTGACTCAGTTTGAAAAAAAAACCCTTGTAAATATAAAGTGAGGCTTGCTAATGAGTAAGATTTGCAGCAAACTGGACTTGAATTTTTTAAGAACAATTACAACTAAATTTGAAAAATTAGCTTACATCTCAAAAACCGCTGCCCAATTCGGTAGAAACAGCATGTGGGTTAGCCCTGATCCATGCATTCCGATGAAAATGTCGGAATTGTGCGTTTGTTCGAGTTGCTTCAGAAAAGGAACGTCTCTGGAAATTTGTAAAATATCGTTTTTTCAACAACAAAATCTCTACTTGTTATAATCAACGATTTTCAGCTCGACGTTGGGCAGTTTCGAGATTTCGTGATTCAGCTGAAAGATCTCATTATTTTTGAAAAATTTAGGTAAGTTTCGAGCATTTCCACAAAAATGCCCAAATTGTTGTTCAATTAACTTCGTATTACTGAATTTTCTAACTACTTCAAAATCATTATCTTTTACTTCTGATCTTTGGTAAGCTGCAAAAATTCATTTGCAAATGGTTAATTTCTAATTCGATTTTCTCATTGCCTGAATGATTTTTCTAACTACCTCAAAAATCATCATCATTTATCTTTGATATGAATCCATGATTGATCATTTTGCTTGATCCGCAAGTCTAGTCAAGCTCAATTTATCTCCGACTTTTTCGTCTCTCAAGTTTCCGTTCTATTTTCATCGCGGCAGAGTCGCCAAAAATCTCATGTGCATTGGGTTGCTTGTGTAATGCCTAGAGGCGCAGAAATGAAAATGACTCTTTGGATTTTTAAGATCTTTTTCTCTCTTCGAGTTTTTATCTTTCCCACAGTATTTCTTAATTCTCTTTCTCTAACGGACCTTTTTTATCACTATTTCTTCATTTTTCGTCCTTCATCAATACTATTTCTTATTTTCTTCTTCTCTAAAAATAACTTTCCATCAATATTTCCTCAATTTCTCGATCTATTTCCCATACTGTTTCTCTCACATCTTTTCTCTAATCCTCTCAGTTATGAACCTTTCTCTATTCTCAAATCAAATCATTATCCTTCCTTCCAAAATCTTCTTTTATCTCTATTTTTCGTTCAGATATCAAAAATGTCAGCGCCCGTCGCGTTTCGGACCAACGATGCAAAGGTATCATCCAATTTTCACCTAGAAAATCACCACTCTCTAATCTAATGATAAAAGATAGCTTAGAAAAATCGACTGGCATAATTTATTTAAAGTGTTCGGGATTTTTTCACCTATAAAGTGGAGCCGAAATTTCTCATCTCATGATAAAAGATATTCCTGGAAAATTGACTGGCATAATTTCCAGGAAATATTTGGATCTTTTAAACTATGAAATGGACCTGAAATCATTCATCCTATGATGAAAGATAGCCGTGAAATATCGGTTGGGATATTTTTCAAAATCCGTGTAATTTGGGAAAATAGCCGCTATCAGATTCGTAAACAGCTGACCAGCGGCGAATTTTTCAGTTTTCCCTCAGAAATCGCCGCCGATTACATCATTTTTCATATTTTCTTGAGCCATCTCAAAGTATTGATTTTTAAAAATCAAAAATTTTCCCAAAATTATGCACCAGAATTCTTGTTCGAATATTTTCTCTAGCAATCTCCAGTCAATATCGATTTTTTCAAGCCATAAATTTAGAGCCTTTGGTTAAAGTTGACATTGATTAATTGTGAATAACAAGATTGTTAGGGCTGAAAGTCATTTTTCCAGGATCTTTTTCGATGAATTCTACGCGACGGAGTTCATTGGAGAATTTTTTTATTTTTTTCCGATTTTATAAAGCTCATATCAATTTTCCTCGATTTTTTAAGATAAATTTTTCTAAAGCTTTTAAAAACATCTTCGTCATTCAATATCGCGAATTTTTCGCGCGTCACGTGTAAAACGATAGCTTCTGCCGAAAATAAAGCGATAATTTTCATATCGTCGTTTTTCGGATTCGAAAATCAGTCAAGAATTTTCAGTTATTCGAAAGTCCCTTTTTAGATAATTCTAACTAATATATACTCAATTTGTATATATAGGGGTATACAAATCATCATAGACAATGATTCACTTTCTAGGAAAATTCTGCAACTTATCCAAAAAATCTTCTTTTATCGATAGTACTTCCCTCACAACCTCGTTGCCTATCAGTTCTATTCCCAGGTTTTTATGAGCTATCACAACTTTTCTCCTCAGGACTCAAGCTGTCAAAATCCTCCTTCAAAATCACACGCGCTATAGTCGGGAATCAATTGATATTACGAAAAAAGTTTCATGATCAAAATCTAGAAAAAAGAGGAAATGATTTTTAGATTATTTTTGCTTATGCTAACACACAAATGCCACTAATTTATGACAGAAATCATCATATTTCAATATTTCTGAGCATATTCACTTTTTCAATCAAAAATAGATCATTCCCAAACGAAATCCTCAAAATACTTTTATCACCAATTTTAAAAACTTCAATAAATAGAAAAAAATGTTTCTTTTCCAGTACGCCTACACGCCGTCATTTCCGCCGATCGTTTATTACCGGGACACGTTCGGTCTGAACGAGGACGATTTGGCCTCTCAAGGTGCGGAGCCGCGTCGCACCAGACACCGATCATCCGGCTCGTCTGCCGAACGGAAAGGCGGAAGAAGAATGACCGCGGACTCGCTACCGGACATTTCCGATGCGGATAGTATCACCACGAAATCGACCGGTAAGCAGACCTAGGCTGGCTCTCAGCCAGAATAAGAAAATTTTAGGGGAGGGAGTACGTAAGACTATTTTTTCCTATAGAAAATGATACATAGGGAGGAGGTGCGCAATAAGATTTTCACGAAACATTTGGTTTAAGTCCTGCCTAGATCTGTAGGTAAGTTGAAATTTAAAATCAGAACTAGACAGCGTTTAAGCCAAAATTTTCCTTTTGCGTACCCCCTTCACTATATTTTTCGGCTTGTCTGAAAATCTGCACAAATTTGATTTTGAATGTTTTTTGAAAATCCCGAAAAACTGATAATTTTGAACGATTTCTATGTTTTATTCGGAAAGTAGATTTGCTATGCTTCAAAATGGGACTATTTTTATTCAATGAATAGAAACATTCGATAACTAGCGCGATAACCTCCACCAAAAATATGATGAATAAAAAATACAATTTTTCAGTTCGAACCACAATAAACATCCATCACAATAACGCCGTTATGGCGGACAGCATGCTTTCCAAAGGGACCACGTTAACGCCTTCATACCATGTGAGTTAATTACCCGAATCAACTCGTTAATTACCCTTATTATACAAGTTTAGGTCGAGCAATTAGTGACGAGTAAAATATTGTCGCCTAACGCGAGAGCATTGCTAATTCTGACGTTAATCATGTTCGCTAGTGCTATTCAATTGGTAAGCTAGAAAATTCAAATTCAGGATTAGAAGCAATGCAACAATCGAAGCAAATTTTGACGACTAAGATTTACGAATTTGTTGAAACTCGTCTATTTTTCTCAAAAAATCAAATTTTCAGTTAATATTTTCCACGATATGCGTATTTTTCGACGGTGGACCCTATTATTCGTCCGTAATCATTTCTACTCTGCTCATTTTGAATACTCTAGTGATTTTTACGTTTACCAAGTGCCGACCTACACGAAATTGGCTGGTAAGTTGAATTTTTTCCCACAAAAAATAATCCCATAAAATAATAATGAAGAAAAATAAAAATGATAGGTTTCATGTAAAAATTTGAACAGTCTAGAATATTAGTTTACTCATTGCATTAGCTTTCAGTTCCAGATTAGATATTAATCCGAAACGAAATATCCCCTTAAACCCTGTTCAAGATTAAATTAAAAATCTTCAAAAGTGTGTCAAATTTCCATTCACTTTCGATATCTTGGACTACCCAGATTAGATTAGCAATTGTGAGTAATCACGAACAATGGCTTGATAGCTCAGTAGTCTAGACGCTCTCTTAAAAATTTTGGCAAACGAAACTTCGATTTTCCAACCAAAAAAATTAATTTCTCGTGATCCGAGTCAATTTTTCATCAATGGTTTGGGGATGTACAAATTCTAGTGATTGATTTCGAAAATTACCCCAGCCTGTTTTCTTCTTCTATGCTTTAGCATATGCTTAGAAATAGAGGAGTCAAAATGTGGCGTATCAATGTTATTTCCTCGAGCTGTAGTAATCAATTAGATCAGACGTTGAGGGAATAGCCTTCTAAAATACGAGACAGAAAGAATCAGAAAGAGAAATAGTATGAAATTAGTAAAGAAAAGATATCGGATTTTCGTTTTCTAATTGATATCCCCTATGATCAGTTGAGCCGCTTTATCACCCAATATCATGTTGCAAAAAGTGCGAAACGGGAACCTTTGATCGATGCGAAATTCCAAAATTCAAGAAAATTGAGCTTAACGTACTGCCACGAGGCTATTCTACCATAAAATAAAGTAGAAATGAACCCTTTGCAAGAAAAAAATCAAATATACAAAATATTTAACCAAATTCTGTTATTTTTTGCCAAAAAATCTAACTCACTCCCACTAAACCAGGACTCCAACATTTAAAATTTCAGGTAGCGAGTTTTATCGGGGCATTTTTATCGTTCGTCGAATCGTTTGGTCTATTTTTATGGACGGCATTTTTGGTGAACGACGAGGATAAATACGTGGAATCTGTCGGTGCGAAAGAGAACCGCATCGTCGTTTCGACCCGATTAGCGCTTTACTCGTTCGAGATGATCTTCGCGCCGGTTCATGGTAGGCGAATTTTTCCCTTCGTAGTTTTCACCCTTTTTTGTTATTTTATTATTCTCCAAAAAAGTGATAACTACAATGAGTCCGATTTTTGATAAGGGTTTGCTGTTGGTATACTATTAAAAGTTTTGCATTTTGCATGTTTTGAAAGATACATTATAGCCTTTGATTTTTTTTATCAAAAATTTTCTAACTTTTTCTTCTGTCACAAGAGGTGAATTATTTTCATCCAAAAAGGGAATTATAGATAATTTGATACGAAGATGCTATGCATCACGGCCTTACAAGCCGTATCCTTTGAAAATAATGAGACACATACAATTATTTTTTTTCTCTGCGCAGTTAGGATAAATGCAGGACGTTCCCAAAGGATAAGGCTTGTAAAGACTGACATTTGAAGAAAAAATCCAAATTTAGCTATCAGCGCTCTAATTTGCGTCTACCTGCTCTACAACCAAATACGATCAGCCAGTCAGGAGAAAGTTAGCAATGGGTATTTCCTAAGCGAGCCTCAACTAGGGCATCAGGTAAAAATTTTTAAATTTGTCAAAAATCACCGAAAATTTAGAGACATAAGTTCTTTTTCTCTAAAAAATCGCAAAAAAGTTCAAAATTCCTAAAGATCAACAAAATGCATTATTTTAGAGAATTCTCGTTCCAATAGAGCTTCGAGAAGTCAGAGACACGAGTTACGACGACACTGAAAATGCCTCTGTGGGCGTGCAAACGAGTGGAGGTCGAAGTGAAAAAGTTGTTTAACTACTCCCTGATTATCATTTAATTGACCAATTACCCTAATTAATTATCCAAATCTACCCTTTAAAAGCCTCCCAATTATCTTAATGATCCCTTAATTACCCTAATATCATAATTATAGTTACTCCAATTATCTCTATTCCATCATTCACTTAGCGGTTTTCTTTCTTCAAAATCCCAGTGCCGCAATCTTCAAGTCACTTATTTTACGATAATATCTTTGACCAAATATGTTTCATCAAAATACGAATCTCGATCATTCCTAACTTGCTCAATTTGTACGTTTTCCTTTTCTATCATAAAATAAATAGATTTCCTGTTTAACATCGAGATTTTTTTTTTAATTTTGAATGAAAGAATGCTAAAAATAATAAATAAAATGTTCGAACCTGGTCCAAATTGAGAATCTTCCTGTATCTGGTTGATCTCGACAAAATTGTGATCCGAATTTTCTCGGGAACGAAAGGACCGTCCTGCTTAATTCCTAGTCGGAACAGAGAGTGCTCGGTGAACGCCTGCATCAGGCCAGAGCCGTGACAGCCTTCAGTCTGAAAATTGAACTAATCAAAACTCAATGGAGAATTTCGAGAAAGATTATTTGGCCGGATAAATTCCAATCAAAATTTCGGGAGGAATGATCATTTTACGCATTTTTATATTTATCGCAAGTTTTGAAACAGCTACTTTTAATGCTAGTTCAAATAAAAACTTTGGACAAAGGTTGTTGATTTCCAAGGATTTTTCTTTGAATTCGATAAAATTTGTCTCTATACATATACGAAACTAACACTAGATTCCATAGTTTTTCATCGTTTCTAGCAAAACCTTGAAACTTATTTTTTCCGAAAATCTAGAAATAAACTAACCAGTGGCATATTGTAGAACAGTCCATAGTACTGTCTGGCGAGGAGTGGGAGGACGAAGT
This sequence comes from Diploscapter pachys, assembly GCA_002287525.1. NCBI lineage: Eukaryota > Metazoa > Nematoda > Chromadorea > Rhabditida > Rhabditidae > Diploscapter > Diploscapter pachys. The sequence goes on from LIAE01007699.1 coordinate 23,685, forward strand.
TCTTGAAGCAGACCTTCTTCCCAGCCAAGGAAATCAGCTCAATTGGTTTTCTTCGCGAAAACACGCCCCAGAACGCTCCGAAATACGTGTCGACGAAACCGGAGTCCGCCTGAAAATTTTAAATCTAATAGAAAAAAGAGACTAAAAATTTCCTTGTGGTCAGACGGTGTTGCATTGATCAACATTATGTTCATGAATTCTCGAAGAAAAAAATCTTTATTCAAATGATCGAAATAAGAAAAGAGCGATAAAATCAAGCATTAGGATTCTTCTGAAAATACGCCAAGATAACATCTTTTTCTCAATTTACTGTCTTGTTAAAAAGTGCTTAGCTACAACATGTAGATAATAAATAAATAAAACAACGATGAAGGCAAATACGCCTATTGATCAATGCAACATCTCAGAATTTTAGAATTTCCAAAAAATTACGATAATAAAACCTACCGTATCCCACCAGACGATGTCAATGTCCCTGTCAAAATTCGTGTCGTTAATGAATTGCGATGCGTACAAATTGACGAAGTCGCACATGTGGTGATACAAGTTCATGGCCGCGTCGAGCTTAAAAATTTGTTTATTTTCAATTCTTCCTACCAAAAGTATCCTTGTTTCAATAACAAAAAGTTATAAACCTTGATGATTACTGTTGGTCTTTCGAAAATCACGTCACAATTCTGTTTGTCGACGCGAAAATCGTCGTACGATTTGAAGTGCTCCAGTTCGAATGCCCTGAAATGTTGCAAAAATTAAAACTAAAAAAGTTACAATTTAGCACATTAACAAAATTCAAAAAGAAGTAACAGTAAGGGCAGTCTTACAGTACGTAAAATAGTATCATCAAATAGATTTCGAAGTTAATGCTTATCAAAAGTTTAAACTTTCTCACCAACTCTGGAGATAGCTTTTATGCTGTAGATTCGCCAGAATCGCGGTCGGGTAGAACTTCTCGCAGTTGCCACCGACCTCACCAGAGTGAATGATGTCATTACGGTATCTGAAAATCGGAGAAAATAAGAAAATCAATAAATCGATATTTTCAAAGAATTCGAATAACATGGTTCGATAATCGAACGGTCGTGAACATGTCACATGTCAGCATTTTCTGAAACATACTTGAAGGTCATATGCTTCAAATTTATTTCAAAATATGGATTAGAAATTTTCTGAGGTCAATGAAAAATGTTCTTTAAATCAGAGAAAAATTCCAACCTAGCCGATCCCTTCGCTTTGAAGCTGCGAAAATCGAAGAAAATGTTGCGTCCCGAGCAATAGCGTAATTGACCGCTGCAGGCGAGCGTCGTCTTTCCCTGAAATTAGCATAACTAGCCAATTGTCTAGACTTAACTACCACGAACTATTTACTTACTAATTATCCATAATTACCTTAATTTAGTTACCCTAATTATTTAAACTTAGTTACTTCTTCTTTCGATACGCAAATGTCACTGAGCAGCTGGCGTTCCTTCAAATAGCCGAAATCGCCTTGGTCGTAGAAAGTCTGCTTTGTCCGAGGGTTCGGGAGATTTCTGAAATCATTGGATATGTTTCAGAAGACCATCACGAAATTTTTGGAGATAAAATTCGATCCAGCTATAAGTCCCTGCTGAACTTGACAGAATATTAAAATTTTACGAAAGAGACTGATTTTTGAAATGTTGAAAATCCGCACTTTCTGCATTTGGGCAGTCCGAATTCAGCGGAATACGTCGAATTCGCGGCGCACGTCGACTCGAAGCCCCAGCATCGACCGTTGTTGAGTAACTCTGGCTGAAAGCGAAAAATTCGAAATGTCAAAAAATGGCATTTTCAAACTCATAATTTTTTCTTTCAGTTTAAAGTTTTCTGTAAAAAAAACTTATAAGTTTCAAAAAAATAATTTATAGTTGAGCAAAACGATGCTCTTAATTGATCAATGCGACGACTGTTTAAAATCAAACAAAATGAACTTCAAAGAAAATAGGGGGTTAGTAATCATTTTGCAATTTCCGTCCCCTTACCGTAATTGAACACTCCGAATCCTCCAAGCATTTCTTCTTGAGTCCTTCGTCGTTTCTGATTTTGTATTCCAGCAATTTTTTGGGCAACTCGAGTTCGTCCGTCCAATGCGAGGCTACCGTGCCCTCGACGTGGTCGGGAATCAGAAGGCTGACGACAAAAACCACGGCTAGTCCGTTGTTCATCACATTTGTTGCCTGAAAAATCAAAAAGTAGCGAGTTAAAAAAGAAGTCGGCTTCTTGGAAAGTTCAAACATTTCGAAAGCGAAAACTTGAAAAATTCTGAATTTTTCAAACTTTCAACCTTCGAAATGGCTCCATTTTGCACAAACAAATCGGTAAAAAATCAAAACAACGTTTAACAATAGCACGATGGTTAGTGTCAAACCACTGGGTGAAAAAGCAAAATTCGAAAATCTCTCCGTAACCGATTTATTGATTGGATTTGGATGTTTTGAGCCGCCGCAGTTAAGTAAAATTGCAATTCATATATGGCCACAATAAAATAAATTTACACGAACGGGAAAAACGCATCGATGAAAGTCGGTGGTCGAAAATGACAGGAGAAAAATAGACGATCGAATAATTTCGCCAAGTTCAAAAATTGACAAAATAGCACAAAAATGAAGAGAGCGTCTGTGCTCTTCAAAAGTCTCGTACTTTTTCATTTTTCTTCTACAAATCAGTATGTCCTGTCAATGTTCTAACCACCAAAAATTTCAAAGACGGTAGTTTATAGCAGCTAAACTTTAGAAAACCGGGAGTTTTTGTTCAGGAAAATGAACACAAATCAAAAATCGAGTAAAATGCACAGAAGGATCTAGAAGTCATAGGTATCTATCTCAAAATTAGAATACCGTAATCATATAAAAATCGATAAGTTCAAAGGTTTTACGATATTCCAAAAATAGGCACGAGCGAGAAAATCGCAATATAAAATAGGGTCGAGGATGAAATTGAAGGAAAGACGAAAAAGCTTCAAACGTTTGTCCTGGCAAACAAATAGAATAAGTGAATGTCTGAAGCACAAAATAATGCGTGATGTTTTCGGGACATGAAATTAAAAATTCACGACAAAATAGGCCTTAGAAACCGAACCTCGGTAGACGAAAATGCGTACATTTTGCCTGGTTTTTCAAAATTTGCCATATTTTAGATTTTTAAGCAAAATATATGCACGAAATTTACAGGAAGATGTTCAACTCATGACAGGCGAAAATTTAAAAATAAAGCGATCTTATTTCACGAAAAATTGCGTCCCTGAAACTCCAAATAAGGCCCAATCGTTGTATTTTGTAAATCATACTAACTACAGGAAAATGGAGTTTTGGCGTTTTTTTTTTCATTCAAGAATAAAATTTCCCGCCAAAATTCCTAACTTTTGCAAAAAAAAAATAATTTTAAAGAGATCGCAAAAGTGATGGTTTGTTGAATGTACTAGCAAAATGATATCAAAAATAAATTATCAAAGCTTCGAAAAAATAAAAAGCTAATGAAACAACTATTTGAAAAATGATCAAAAGTTTTAAATCACTTGCAAATCTTCATTTTTCAAAGCCTCGATACACTAACTTACAGAAGTTTCCCTTATCACTGCTATTCAATCCTTACCATTTCTTATCCAGACTTGTAAGTCCGGGCCGCGATAACCGTATGGAACGAGATAGTGTACCGTTCGAAAGAGAGAGAGAAAGAACATCTTCTTTTCGTTTCTCGAAAATATGCACTATCTTGTTTTATGCGGCTAATCGTGGCTGGGAAACCTACAAATTTGATTTTATCATTCAATATCGGTCCTAATCAGCTTTCTTATCACAAACTGGGAACTCAATCAGTCGACATAGTGGGCTGAGTGATGTGCTGCGGGGAGCCTTTGGACTGGACGCGGAGGCCTGAAATTTTCAAACTTTGCCACTTTTAAGAAGAAAAAAAATTTTCAAGGGTCATTTTTCCAAACTATTCTATTTTTTTCTAGAGTCAGTGATAAGTAAGAAAAAAGGTTTCTTCTAATTGCTAGAAATGAAACTTTGTTTTTTTCTAAACACCAAAACATAGAGGATAGAGAAAATCTCATCTGGTGGATAATTAGATTAGCGATATCCAAAGAAATTTTCTAAACCCTACGACCTTACAAGCCTTATCCCCCCTTCGGAACGTCCTGCTTTTACCATGGTTGTGGGCAGAGAAGAAGAGAACAGTCTTTTTCTCTCGTTTTTTTCACTATTTCTTATCCGACTTAGACAGAGCTTAAGCCAGATCAATTGAGTTGTCCCCCTTTAAGTCAAATTCTCCTACCGAAGTCTTGTTGTGTGCCCTCTACGTATCAATTTTCTACAGAAAAAAAATTGATTTGAGTAACCCCTCCTTTAGAATTCGTCGTTCTGGCTGAGAATCTGCCTATGCCTGCTCTCTTACTTCTCGCTATTTTCAAGGGATAAGGCTTGTAAAAGGTGGTGATCCCCCATTTGGCTTACCCGAGAGAACGGACTCCAGTCGATCGACTTTCACCATGAGGTCCTTGACGATACGATTCACGCAACCCGCGAAGCCTTTCGATTCAGGAACGTCGCCCTCAAAATGGCTTTTTTATTTTTCAGATCTCATATTTACTTCGACAAAATTGGCATTTGTTTAATTGGATTTTATGTATGCAAAAATTTCAATCGCTTAAAGAAAAAGAAAACTTTGGTATGAATAAAACTTCAAGTTGTTCACTTTCTAAGATACTCTGAGTTTCAAAAATCTTACAAAAGCGCAGACAAATGTTTCGATTATTTGTCATCAAGTAAATAATAATGATTTCAAAAAAATAATAAATTGAACGAACCGAACAAACCTGAGCATTGTGGACGGGTGCGTGGTGGGCATTTTGGGGTTCGGTCGAATCGGATGTCGGAGCAGCCATTTCAGTCCGTCTCTTCTTCTCGTGGATCGGCTCCTCGGGTGCTGACGGCTCGTCGGATCGCTCGACCCGCAGAGGTCCGACCACCAGACGCGGACGCTCACCGCGCAACTCTTCTCTGCAAAACTCCACTTGTGTTATAAATTTGAAAATTTTAACTCTTCAAATTTTCTTATTGGTCCATAAAGAATTCACCTTTCGCCATCAACTTTCGATATTTTTCCTTCAGTTTTAGATTTTCAGAGATATTCTCGGCAAATATTCTAATTTCGTGAAATTACAACAAAAACTTGTTCCCTTCTTCGAATTTTTACATTACATTTCCATTTCAAAGAAACTCGTTCTTAGTTGTTATAGGTTTCACAAACTTTAAAATAAAATCATAAAGGTTATTTTTCAATCCTTGGTAGGCGTTAATATTAATCCCGATAGAAATTTAAAAAAAAACAATCGTTTTTATCGATTTTTCCCAAAATAATCGATTTATGTACCTGAGCCTGTACATCTCCTCGTTGGCCTGTTGCCTCTCGGCGAGCTCGTTCTCTAACAAAGTAGAGCGTTCGATCGCATCGTTCAGCTGAAATTCTTATTTTGTGAAACAACACTAAACCTATTCTGACATTAGCGTGAACAATGTAGGAAGATTTTATATCATTTCATCACTACATTGAAACTTATTCAGAAAAAATCGACGTTTTGTAAAAAAGTGAAACAGAAGGATTAATGTTTTTTTTTATTTTGTCTAAATGAAAGACTTGAAACATATCTAAAAATATTTGGTATCTTGTAAAATGCCATCAATTAACTAGGAGAATCACGTGCTTTTTGTTGTTTTTAATACAAAAATCGAAGCCTATTAAAAAAATACATTAAAAAAAAAAAAAAAAAAACTAAAGAAAATCACCCTCTTTTCGAAGTCCTCGAGTAGTTGCTGATTGTTGCGCTCGTGCCTCTCGAGGTCGTCGTTCCTCTGTTCCAATTCGCGAGTGCGCTCCTTCGTCAAGAGGTTCTCCTTTTGTAGAACGTCGATCTGACAAACTCACTGGTGAAGCGGAAAAACGAGACTATTGAACCTGACGCAGGAAAAAATGGGCAGAGCCTCCTCTTATCTCATTTTCCATTTTCGGAAAGGGGAAAGGCGAGAAGATGAGGTCCAGCCAATTTTTCCGTGTTAGATCTAATAATCTCGTTTTTCCGCTTCACTAATATTTTATTTTTCTTCTTAAAAAATAAATTTGGTAGAAGATATTCCAATTTTGTACGATTAAAAAAACTAAACAATTAAGGTTGGGAAATAAAGACTTTGTTTTTGCAAAGATTTTTAATTTTGTAAAAGTTCACCTGCTTCCTCAAACTCTCCTCCAACTTGACCCACTGCTTGCGAGACTCGTCGAGTTTCTCCTGGAATTTTGAAGATAAGTTTCAAGCATAGCTTAAAATGTTATGAAAGAAGTAAAAAATAATTTAGTTTTCATTTTGAAAGAAATTAATGGGAAAGAACTTACTTGCGCTCTTTCCGAGTCTCTCCCACTGGTCTGCACTTTGTTTTTGTAGGTGCTCAGCTCTTTGGTTTTCTGAAAATCAAATATAAAATAAAAAGAAAATACAAATATAAAACTTCAAATATTTCTCTTTCCAAGAGCCGAGAAGTCGAAAATCTTAGAAGACAATATAAAAATGATATCGAAACTTCAAAGAAAAACCATGCTTTCTAAAAAAATGATTTTTTAAAAATTTGTTTATATCAAAGTCCGACAAGATATTTTTAGATAGGAGTTTTAAAGATTTCCAGAAAGAAAAAATAAATAAAATTTACCTGTTCGAGTTCCATCTCGAGGAGCTTTTCAATTTCCGCGCTCGACGCCTTCATCTCGTCGAACTCCTCGCGTGACTGATTGTACAACTCCTGGAAAATTCTTTTCTCATTTCAGGAAGAAATGAATTTATGATTCAAGTAAGTTTCAGCCAAAGGTTATCTCATTTTATGTTCCCTCTAAACATTCCAAAACTTTTTTGATAACAATCTAAGCTCAAAAAGTAATTATCAAATTTCAAAACTCGAAAAGATTATAAAACTCCTCGAAAACTTGATATTTCGTCAACAAAAACCAAACTACCTGGAAGTGCAGGACCTGCTGCACGAGCTGATCGGTGTTCATCGACTTGAGCGCGTTCGCGTCCAACGACGTCGACATTTTGAACGATCTGAAAAAATTGAATTTTAATAATTTCAAGGTTTTTATTGAAGCGAACAATCTCTTCAGAATCAGCGTGGAAAGACGAACAAAATGATATCTAGCTTATGCAAATTAAAGATATTTCGGATCTCAAAATTATCGAGCAAAAATTTTCTAAAAAATGAGACGAAATGTCGAAATTTGCGATGAAAAAATAGAGATTCTGAGTCATCGTTAAAAGTCCAACAAAACGGTGCAAAATTCGTCCAAAAAAGAGAATTGATAAAATCGATCGATAAATCGATCATTTTTGATAACGTGATAAGGAAATCAAGAATCAGTCGTGAACTTTCCCGACCGAGAGCGACAAAAGACGAGAAAATCGATATTTGGCTAACAGGAAGTGAGACGAGAGATAGCAGAGAATAAAGAGAGAGGAAAAGAAAAAGAATGTGAAAGAACGCAAGGAATAAGCTGGAATGAGAGAGGCGAATGACACTGACTTTGTCATATGAGAGAGAAGGGAGAAAGAAATAGGAATAGGGAGAGAACGCAGAGAATAAACAAAGGGAGGAAGAAAGAATATCCCATTTGCGCCTTCAGGAACTTATTAGTTTGTACAGCTGAATGGAATGTGAAAATGTTCGGGATACGGCGCACGCGACCTTCACTTTTGATGTGATAGATAAACAAAAGGGATTGTTTGATTGAAGAAAAAGGATCAAAGATAAAGGTAAAGGATATCCCACTATATCATTTGATTATTTACCTCCCCGTTCCGTTCTTTTCTCTTCGCGTACTATCTCGTTGTGAAAAAATCGTCATTTCTGATCGAAATTCAGTCTGGATTTAAAATCCTACTGTCGCTGCTAAAAAGTGCCCTAGCCTGTGTAGGGACGACGAACGGCCGTCAGCAATCGGAATTAATGAAAAGCTATTAGGGCAACATGATGAAACACAGGAAGCAACAAAAATTCGACAAAATAGCGGAAAAAGTGGAGAACGAAAAATAAATTCAGCCTAAAATAGAACGAGTACGGTTTTTCCGCCTCTCACGTCTCTCCTATCTCTCCGCTTTATATCACCTGCTTGGCTTACAATGTAAAGAGGGGAAGGATAAACGGCGTAGTGTATCCGATGTGAATAATTGATGATAAAGATCAGGGAAAATTTGGATAAATGAAATACGAATAGACTTTTTGCGCTAGTTTTCTTAGACGCGATGCTTACCGATTTACATCTATTGTAGGATGACTATACATCGGTACTTCACCGAAAAACGTACAACTTTTAAAGTTTATCGTCTAAAAATGGCTCATGACCTCGCAAAAGCCTCTGGCTTTGTCATACAAAAGTGTCACTGCCAGCATCTACGCATCGAGCTCCGTTCGAATTATTGCAACGATTGTGGCCATACCCTAGGATTCAAATTACGTCGTATAAAATTAAAAATTTATCTTTCAGTGAGATATAGCATATTACCATTTTGATAAGATGATCTGAGATCGCTAAAATGATAGTTTTGATAATGGTCGATGTCAATTTTTAAAAGCAACTTTTCATTGCGCTAGTTCAATCGGAATTTCAGATTTCATCTCATTGGCATACTTCAGGAAAATTTGTTCGAAATACGACAAATGTATGATTTTCATTTTTCTCACGCAAGCATTTATAAGCCACTTTCTGCTCCTTATCAATGCTGCTCGCATTTGGAGTCGTTTCTGTGTCGAAAACCGGTGGTAAATCACCAAAATGCCGCGGAGCACTTGCCTATTGATTTTATCAGTTATCCTAGGACTTGGGTTTGCATACAAATTTATAAGCAACCAAGATCAAGTTTAGATCCGCCGATCAAATCGTTAATTTGCCGGGTGCTCCAAGCGTCAGTTTCAAGCAGTATGCCGGGTACTACGCTGTGGGTGACAATAAGGAGGACATGCTTCATTACTGGTGAACTCTAATTAAGAAAAGTCGGTAATTCGGAAATCTCATAACCTCGAAACTTGAAGAGAGGATATATGAAAGTTAGAGAACGTTTCTCCGCTCTATTCTCACACCATACCCTACCTATTTCATCAAGTAGTGAGTTGGTGAGATTTCCGAATACCCGGAAAACTTGTAATTTTCGAAGAAAAAATCAGGTTCGTGGAATCGCAGAACAACCCTGCAACAGATCCAGTGCTTGTATGGCTGACTGGAGGGTTCGTTTGGAGAGAATGCAATTTGGGCAATTCGTTACTTCGTTAAACTCTTATATATAATTTCATTATCGATAGTTAAAGTTATAGGGTAAGATGGGAGGAAATCCTCTTTCATATAATTTCGTAGGTAACGAAGTAATGAGCTGTCCAGGTTGTCGGGAAGAAAAAACTAGGTTCGAATTTTTATCTTCAGCCCAGGCTGCAGTGGTTTATCAGCACTTTTGGGCGAGTGGGGTCCATTCACGCCGAATCCCGATGGAGCCACGCTGAGCATAAATCCCTACTCGTGGAATCGAAAGGCCTCGGTTTTAACGCTTGAAAGTCCTGCAGGAGTTGGATACAGTTACTCAACGAACGCAGATTTGAGTACCGGCGATAATAAGGTAGCCAGAAATTACCGTAAAGACTTTTCCTGAAATTTGTCTATCTTTTCGAGAATCGAAGTTGCTTACTAAGATTTCTGTAGAAAAATGGGAAATTTAGACTGCAGTCGAAAATTGGGAAGCGCTCGTAGCCTTTTTCAACGAGTTCCCGCAGTACAAGACCAATGACTTCTACGTGACTGGAGAGAGTTATGGCGGAATTTACGTGCCAACCCTTGTCCAAACGATCATGGACCGACAGAGTCAATTCAGCATCAATTTGAAGGTGGGATAATAATACCGTAGATGAAACTTTAGTAAGTTTTTCACAGCAATGTCATTTGACGAGATGACGTGACCTATCTTTATTTTTCCCACACCTTTTCGTACTACTTTCCTTCGTATCATATCCGTAACTATAGATTTCGTCATTATCTCGCCCTATAGTAACTTCCAATTTTTATGACACTAACTCGATCATTCACTAAGTACTAAAATTTGACACTGATTCTGATGATCAGTTGCCTTGCCATGAAGCTGTACTTCTGAACAAGACACACCAAAGAAATTATAATAGTTTAGGGATTCACGATCGGCAACGGATGCGTGTCAGTGACGGAAAATACGGACGCTGAAGTTCAATTCCTTTACAACCATGGCTTGGTCGATGATACGTCAGTGAATTCCCAACTTTACGGACATTTCTCTAATTTGTAGTCAATGGCAACAAGCCAAATCGCAGTGTTGCAACAACGATACGGACGACTGTCCGTGGCACACATTTGACTCGGGATTTTGTCATGATTTCGTACGATCGGCGGTAGCGAACATTTGGTATGCAAGAATTACCCTTGCTAAATTTCATATGCATCGAAAGATATTATTTTAGTTAGAAATACTTAGATGAACGTTGGAAGTAATTCAATTTAAAAATAATGTTTTTTTTTTTTTTTTTAAATCTAACTCTTTCAATATGATCGGAAACCTAAGATGAGTATTTTAGGGACACAGGGCTGAACCCCTACAATATGTACGCGTCTTGCGTCAACGCTAGTTTGAACATTTCTGCGCGATACAAGGCAGAATACTTCACTCGATTCGGAAAGATCGTTAATCCTCTAGAGGCAAGGAAATTCTAGAAACTAGGAAAAATCCGAAGTTTTTAGCTCGGAGAATTGCCCTGCTTAAATGAAAGCGCTGTGACAGCATACTTGAATCGTCCTGATGTGAGGAAGGCTTTGTTCGTCCCATCTTCGTTACCTGCCTGGAGCATTTGCAATGATGACATCAATTACAACCTGTACCACAAAGAAGTACACGAGACGGCACCCATCTTTCAGCGGGCGATACAAGCTGGATTGAAGGTGATGATCTACAACGGCGACGTTGACATGGTTTGCAATTTTTTGCTGGGTCAACGGTTCAGTCGAAAACTCGGAATACCGGTATCGAAAAAATTTTACCCCAAACCGAAACATTGAAATTAGGTAAAACAAGCCGCGAAACATTTCATAGTTGATGGCCAAGTGGGTGGCTATCACACGATTTATGGGGATAACTTCCATTTCGTGACAGTTCGAGGATCCGGTCACATGGTGAACAGTTGTTTGCTTACAATTAATCAACCTTCTGATTTATTCCAGGTCCCAACGGATAAGCCATCAGTTGCCTACTTCATCATGGATCACTTTTTGTTTGACAATTCGTTCTGAGAAATGCGCTTGTTCTTGTTATTGTATAGACTGGTGATAATAAGTAATAAAAACTTGGAAAAAATCGGAGTATGCACATAATTGATTTTTTATCAGGCTCAGCATTTCTAATACCAGTCGGTAACCGATCGATAGTAATATTTGAGAAAGACCAATCGGTACTGACCAGTAATACAAAGTAAAAACCCATCAGTATTGGTTGATACCGATTGAGCGACGCACTGGTACTGACTGGTTTTCCTTACTACCGATCGATTGGTACTGGGAATATCGAGAGCGTTTAGAAGAACTTCTCCGTATTTATGTTTCTTGTCAGAATTGCACACTACTTGAACACTATTCAAAATTTTCAAGTATTTGAGAGTCGACGTTGTTATCTGCTTTTTGCTTGTTATTTATTAGCTGATAAAGCAGTAACGTCTGTTGTAATCGCATGAATCTAAAGTAGCACTTATCATTTCGATCAGCTACCTTGCAATTCGAAATTTCACATTATTTCAAACAAGGTTGAGAAGGTTCCATTGAACGAAAGTAAATTTTCGAAATTTCAAGATGTCACGATATTGTATCATCATACTTTTGACAGTATGCGCAAATTTAGGGTAAGTCACAAGAAAAATCGGCTTTTAGAGCAAAATTCAGACAAGCTGATCTAATCAATAGTCTACCCGGTTCACCGACAGTCAAATTCAAGCAGTATGCGGGGTTCTTGACAGTCGGTGACAACAAAGAGGACAATTTGTACTACATGTAAGATTAACTCGAATCTTCATGAAAATTAGTCCCGTCTTAGGTTTATAGAGTCTCAAAATAATCCTGCGACGGATCCTATAGTTTTATGGTTATCAGGCGGACCAGGATGTTCGAGCCTGTCCACGTTACTATCAGCTTTGGGGCCGTTATTGGTACGCTATTTCATTCTAAAAGATTGGTCTTCATCAATACTTCTATAACAACAGGAAGAATGAATTTGAGAAAGTGCGACCTAAAATTTGAAGACCGACTTTCTTTTCATAGGTCGATACCATATTTCCGTATTTCCGCCGAACTTATAGATTAAAACTCATAGGTAAACGACGACGGAACAGGACTATACTGGAATGACTACGGATGGAACCTAAACGCATCGGTCATAGCATTGGAATCACCTGCCGGAGTCGGATTCAGTTATTCGACATCTGGAAATCTGACGACAGGCGACAATAAGGTAAGAGAATCGTTACTCATTCCATTTTTGATGAGCAGTTTTAGACGGCCGTTGAAAATTGGGAAGCGATTCGGGAATTTTTCAAGATGTTCCCGCAATACGCCAACAACGATTTCTACGTTGCTGGAGCGTCTTATGGAGGTTCGCAATTTAAAGAAAAACTGCAAATTTATTTTATTTCAGGAGTATACGTGCCAACTCTCGTCCAAACGATTATGGACAGACAAAGCCAATATAAAATCAACTTGAAGGTTGGTTTTTGCAATTTTCATTTTATGTTCGATTTTTTCTCCTTCCTATCATGCAGCTTCTAATCAGTTCTTTTTTGTAAGAATGCACTATTTCAAAACTGACCAATAAAGCATTTTGATAAGACTTGTGGCGTAGAAATATCAGGCTTTCACTTGACATGCGCATAAGGAAACTGTACAGTGACCAAAGATTGAGCATTAATTGAATATCACCCTGAAATTGAATAGGAGAAAACCCGAATGAAAAACCTTTGCTGTTTCAAGTTCATAATGAATTCCTCAGGAGCTAACATTAGTAGGGCTTTAAATTTAGGGTTTCCTAATCGGAAATGGAGCCGTTTCCCAACAAGAGAACACTAACACCAAGATGCAGTTCATGTACAACCACGGGATGGTCGATGAATCGTAGGCAATTCTTCACTTTTCGACAATAACTTCTACTTCAGAACTTGGCAGCAAGCCAAGTCGCAATGCTGCAATAATGACATCGATGATTGCAACTGGCATGCGATCGATAAGAGCAATACTTTCTGCTACAACTTTGTCGATGATGTGCTTGATATCATTTGGTATGTCGGTCAATTCGGAAATGTGTCAGTGTCGCAATCCAACGAGATACCGAGAGACTAGGCAAGAACGATAGGGCGCTTCCGTACTATCTCCTCACCTTATATCCTATCTTGTCAAGTTGCGAAGTTGTGACATTTCTGAATGATCTTATGTTCATTCTTTCTGAAAAACTGGCATTTCACAGGCACTGTATCGTAGTGGAGAGTTTCCTACTCTTCATTACCAATATGAAAGCCTCTCCCTAACGGGAAAAGAGGAGGTGTAAAGCTTTTCCTCCTTGTCCGCCTGCGCCCTTGTCGCGTTCTATCCCCTTTCCACACTATTTTCATTTGCGTATTGCGTGCGACTCGCACCATCGCTTCTGCCTTGAAAAGAGGTAACGGCTTTCTCGCAGATAATGGATAGTAGTTGGCAATTCTTGATCCAAATAATTTGAGGAGTGGAGGTATGGATCCTTACGACATGTATTACTCCTGTGTGAACACAAGCATTAATGCGTCGGCACCGGATTCAGTGACTCGTCAGAAGATTGAGCGACACAAACGTTATTCAAGAGAAGTCAATCCAGCCATCGTAAGTCAAAAAGATTGAAGGAATTCATCGATCTCTCCTAGTTCGGCGGACTCCCATGTGTTGATTCCGATGGAATAACGACGTACTTGAATCGAGCCGATGTGAGGAAAGCATTGTTCATCCCAACAAGTCTGCCGGCGTGGAGTACTTGCAAGTAAATGTTTCAGCTTCTTTAAGCGTGATACTTTAGATTTTAAAAATGTGAGAAATCGTGAAGTTTATCTTTCTTCCTATTTATCAAATATTATGTAGCAAAAACGAATAAAATCAATTTATGCCAGTGATCTTCTTAAAAACTCTTATGAATTCAGCGATGACATCAACTATAGACTTTACACGCAAGAAGTCTTCGAAACAGCCCCGCTTATTCTATCCGCACTACAGTCTGGATTAAGAGGTTCGAAGATTCAACTCAAATAAAACCTTATCATTTATCATTTTCTAGGGATTTTGTATAATGGCGATATCGATATGGTATGCAACGTCCTCCTGGGATCTCGGTTCGCTTATAAGCTGGGGCTTCCGGTGGGTATTCATGAAAATTAAAAAAAAAACTGAAGTTTTTAGGTAACTAAAAAAGCAAAGGAGTACTTCATCAGCGGCCAAGTCGGTGGATTTCACACTCAGTATGGAAACGACTTTCACTTTGTCACTGCCAGAGTAAGTAGGAGTAATTACCTCTATTAATACATTGTTGGCTTGATCAACAATGTGTGAGCATTTATGATTATTATGAAAAACTAAGTGCACTTTTGTTATATAACTCCTATATGGAGAGCTTGAAAAACTATCCCCCGAGTCATTTTGACCTCAAAAATCATCAAAATTAGCATAAATAAAACGGAAATTTTTGTTTTGGAATATCCTCAGTCGGCCGGACACGTTTCCAGGGCAAGAAAATTGCGTGACAAAAATTTGTTCGTCCCACCATTCGTTAATTTTTCCCTAATTTTCATTTTCTTATTTTTTTATAACATTTTAGAGACGTTTATTGAAGTTAAAAATCTTGTCATTAATGATCAACTGTAAAATAATAGTTGTAATTTTTTAATTAATTGCGCCAGCCGACGCTGACCGCCTAGAAGGCGAGTGAGCGGCCGCGAGCAAAGCCTTCTAGTTTATAAGACACAGTTCTGATTTCAGGGCGGATCGCATTCAGTTCCAGCGAATAAGCCGGACATCGGAATCTACATCTTGAATACATTTTTGTTCAACAACAACTGGTCATGATAGAAATTATGGGTTTTATAGATTTTTGACCTTTAAAGTGGAATAAATAAAGTTTTGTAAATTTTGTATATCTCATAAACGCCAAAATGTTTGAAAACTAATTGCCTGTCAGCTAGTGTGAATAATACGACTTTTTTCTTACGTATTTGCTTGCATCATTATCTTCCCTGATCGAAGAAATTCCGTGCTTAGAAATAGTCCCCTAAAACTAGTGTTGTAAGCGACAAATGATCAATTCGCTGATAACCGAGGACACCGACTACGTTTGTGCTCAAATAATCACAAGCAGTAGCTTGTCTTATCTCTTTTGCGACTTTTCATCGCCTATTTAGCATCTGTCGTTGGTATCGAGTTCGTACGAACAAGGAAGTAACTTATGCGACAAACGATGCTCAAGTACCATAGCCTACTTATTTTAGCCATTTATCTCAAATCAGGGTACCGTAAGATTTTTGTTAAGCTATAAGGTCTAGAAATTAAAAAAAAAAAAGTAGAAATGGCACCGAAACAGGTCACACTTCTTCTGTTCAATAAAATTTTGCACATTTCGTACTCGCTGCTTTCAAATTGACGAAAAATTCAGATTAACCGATCAGATTACAAATCTGCCCGGTGCCCCACCCATTTCTTACAAGCAATATTCCGGATACTATGCCGTCGGAGATAATAAAGAAGACATGCTACACTACTGGTTAACTACCATACAACTTCCAAGGTCTATGGAAATTTAGGTTCGTCGAGTCACAAAATAATCCTGCGACGGATCCACTGCTACTTTGGCTGACTGGAGGGTTGGTATGAAAAATTTCAAGTTACCTTGACTTTTCAGCCCAGGATGCTCAAGCTTGTCCACACTATTAACGGTGTTAGGGCCTGTTCTGGTATGCTCAAGTTTTTCATCCCGAAATTTGCTTCAAGTCTAGGTCAATCCTGACGGAGCGACGTTAACGTACAACCCGTACGGATGGAACAAGAATGCGTCGTTGATAGCTTTGGAAGCGCCAGCTGGAGTAGGTAAGAAGTTCTACTCTCGATTGTCCCGCAGATCGGTGTTGCCTAGCCACTATGCGTCTATGACCGACGAGCGCGACGCATCGGGATTAGGGAAAAACAAGTGAGTGCCGAGTCACAGAGTCACTAGGCAACGCCTATCTGCGGAACAATAAAGAGTAGAACCTGAGATTTTGAAAATTTCGAAGTTGAAGTTGGTGAAGAGATTTTGAATTTGTAATTTCCGAATTTAAGGCCTCCGAAGCTAAAGTCAAAATTCATTAACACCTCCATTTTAGGCTACTCCTATTCAACAGGAAATCTCACAACCGGTGACAACAAAGTGGAGATCAAATTTTTTCCCATCAAGTCAAAAAGTTCAGACTGCCGTCGAAAACTGGGAGGCGCTAGTTGCTTTCTTTGGCGAATTTCCCCAATACAGGAACAACGATTTGTACATAACTGGAGCGTCGTATTCAGGTTGATCAACATTTCAATTTTTTGAAAAATTTGTATGAGTTTTTTCTAGGCATCTACGTCCCAACCCTCGTAAAAGTAATTCTGGACAGACAAAACCAATTCCAAATGAATTTGAAGGTGAAAATTTTCCTATCATTTTATCAGTAATGTGACATTTTTGGTTTCTAATCATTAACACTCAACTAAAGACCGATGTTTACGAAATTTTTGAACATTACCTTTTGATATCAGTGCCTAATAGAGACTAAAACTACGCTATATCTGCTACTTTATGCCATGGACATTCGATTAGATTTTCGTCGATAAATAATGAAAATCACTGATAAAAATCTGGTGCGTGAAATGTGACTCGAAAAGATACACGAAAGAATGAAAATGTAAAAATAACGATGAAAAACTCAGGGAATGGCTATCGGTAACGGCGTTGTGAGTTCGCATGAGAATACCGACGCAAAAATGCAGTACCTTTATAATCATGGACTGGTAGATGACACGTTAGTGAAATTCACAACTTTACGGACATTTTTCTAATTTTTAGTCAATGGCAACAAGCCAAATCAGATTGTTGCAATAACAACACCGACGATTGTGAATGGTACAAATGGTACGAAACGGCGGGATCTTGCTACAATTTCGTGGATAACACTACGGACATCGTCTGGTATCATTAAAAAAATTTTACGAGAAAGTCGCAATTATTTTTAGGAACTCAGGACTTGACCCTTATAATCTTTATGAAGATTGTTCGAGTGACGGTATGGATATAAAAGACGTCTCAAAGCAGTACCAAGTCGATTATTACCATCATACCGGAGAAAAACTGAATCCCAAAGTGGTAAGTTCAATTGCTCTTATTTTATTAAAAAGTGCACAATTTTGTCTATCATACTCATTTCCTAGATGGGGTATTCATGAATTCGTGAAGAATGTAAATTTTCTAAATCCCAAAAAGATCTAGATTTTAGCTAGGATCACTTCCCTGCATAAACGACTCCGATATCACGACCTATTTGAACCGGGCTGATGTTAGGAAAGCCATTTTCATTCCTACGACGCTACCAGCGTGGTCTATTTGCAAGTAAGTCTGATACTCGTCGTTAATTGCTGTATTACCGCAACTATTATCAATATCTGTTGTATTTTACTATTTTAGCGTTAATTGTTAAACTAGTGTAACTTTAGCGACGATATCGCCTACACTTATTACCACAAGGAAATTTTTGAGACGCAGGATCTCTTCTTGGCAATAAATCAAGCGGGAATTAAAAGTTCTACAAATTTCCAACTTCGAAAAAAATATTTTTCATTAAGTAATTTTGTATCACGGAGATACGGATTTAGTCTGTAACGTGTTACTCGGGTCACGATTTGCAAGAAAACTCGGATTACCGGTATCGAAAAAATCTTGCCTCAAGCTGAAACATTGAAATTAGGTAAAACAAGCCGCGAAACATTTTATGGTTAGTGGTCAAGTGGGTGGCTATCACACGATTTATGATAATAATTTCCATTTCGTGGCAGTTAGAGGTAGGTTCATTCACTTTTTCGAAATGAAAACAATTGAGAAGTAGTTGCATCGTTGCGAAAGTTCGTATGAAATAAAATATGCTTGGTAGGAAAACACTTTTCTCCAAACTACATATTTCGTATATAACAATGGGACTATTGCAACTACTCTTTCAGACCTTCGAATATTTTATTTTCAATTTTAGGAGCCGGACACACGGTGCCGGCGCAGAAGCCGGAAGTTGCACTGTTCATTTTGAACAATTTCTTATTTGATATACCATTTTAGATTCTTTTCAGTTTTAATAAACATTTGTACGTTTTATTTTATTTGAAATTTCGTATTTCAATAAATTAGATCATTATCATCACAGCATTATGGAAGTAGGCTTCTTCTAGTATAGCTCATTTAGGCCTAGAACTTTGAGATTCGGAAAAAATTTTGCCAAAAATACTCACCAATTTTTTCGTCCTGTAATCCACTAACAATAAGCCCCATCAAACACGATGAAAAAGCTCGAAACGACCAACGCAATGAGTTTATGGCCACATAAAATGATCAGACGAAGCTGGAAATTTCTTGTATTTAAAAAATCTACATTATCCTACTTCATAGTTTATCATGAAAACTTCCTAATCTATTTTAAAGTTATCTGAAATACACGTATTCTTCTTGTTGGTTAAAATACTCACAATTTTTTAAAAAATGTTTCAAAAAGCTATTTTAAAAATGGCAAAAATATCACTTTTCAATAAGATATTTAATTTCTTAAATATATTCTTACCGTCCTGAAAACGAAAAAATAGACGAGTATGGTAGGGAGGAGGAACAAGGAGATCGTGAAGAGTACGGTAGACACGAATTGTTGGCGAGAATCCAGATGAATCTGGAAAAATAGAAATAAGTTTTAATCTTACAGAAATGTATATGGTTTTATGCGATTTTAATAAAAACTTCTCGTTAAGAAAATTTATTCTGAGGAAGTGGTATTTTGAACAATTAGCACAATTACCGTATCCTGTCGCTGTCTGAGTGGGTTCCACTTTTTGCCTCTGACGATTCGCCACAGCGAAGCGATCGACGTCCTCATTAGCTGCATTAGTCTGAAATTAGAAAAAAATCAAATTCGAAATTTTCAAAATTCGAATTATATAATTTTTCTATATATTTTCTTTGTAAATAAAACTAGAAAAATCAAAGTATTTCAAGATATACTGAAAATAAAAGAAGGAAAGTATTTGGATTTTCCTTAGAAATTTAAAATTTGCCTAGTCGCGTAAACATCGAAGCACATGATGTGTAGAGTGAGCAGGGAGAAGAGGTCGTAGAAAATGGAGAATCCGGTCGACAAACCCAATATCAACCCGTACAACAACACCTCCCACAGACGAGACGAGCGCAGGAAATTCACGAACGCTGAAATTAGTTGGTAAAGAACTGTTAGTAACACGCAAAAAAACTGTCCTCAAGAGCTGGAGAATGCAGAGGAATTTCTCTAACTCGATTCATCAGACATACATTAATTCGTCGAAGGAATAAAAGAAAGTGTCTAAAGTCTGCATGCTCCTCTATGCTCGAATAACCGCTTTTTGTACGTTGACTTTTCAGGAAATGCAAAATTTGAATTTGACTTTGCTTTGTTATTTTGATTCATCGACATGTAATTCAAAGTTGAATTATGTGGATTTTATCAAAAAATAAACGTGAGCTATTTTTTCATTTTAAAAATATTCAACCTCATTCTTTATTCTGCGTTTCTGCTGAGCGACTCGTTTATCTATTCGTAAAAACCATGTAAATTATTATAGCTAAAGTACCAGAATATTTCAATGGTAAAATACGTTTTCATAACTTGCCTATTTAGACTCAAGACTTCAGAAAGTGAATGCCTCATAGTAATCAGGGTTAATAAACATGAAACAAACTGACAATGCCAGAGAAAGACGTGATGCCTGAAGAAGCTGGCGAGTGCCAAATTGACGGGCTCGTTGAGCTTCAAACCCGCGGGATTTTGAGTGAGCCAGTCGATCAACTGAAGTTTAAAACAAAATATAGGTCTCAGAAAAAAGATACTCCCATAAATCATACAACCATATTCATTTTATGGTAGTGTCATCAATTAGGAGAAAAGAAAAAGAAATATATTTCAGGTAGGTTTTAAAAATAAGAAAAGCTATAGTAATTTTTAGAGGGATGTTTTCTCCGCCTATTTGATCAAATTAATTAAGACGTTTTCCCTTTTCTAATACGATTCAAGATAAATATTCTCTAAAAATTCAAATGAAAGATACTTATTCCGTTTTTACTCTACCAAAATTTACCGTAAAAAATCTAATTGAAGCCCTCTCCAATGGTATAGTTACTTTTGATTCTAAATTCCTACGATCATCAGATGAAAAGTTATGACGGTTTGAATTTTCGATTTTTCCGAAAATTGGACCTCTGAAATAGAAGCCCATAGACTTCAATTAAAGGGTTTACGGTAATCGTTCAATTAAGGAGCTAGTAAATTAGTTAATTACCTGATTTAGCGATTCAATTAGCAGATCGACGTTCTGCCAGAATTTCTCGAACAGGGCGGCGTCCTGAATTTTCTGAAGGACGATGTAGCCGAGCACCAAGTCGATCGCTACCGTAATCCCGAAAATTCGAGGGTGGTCACTGTAATTATGATAAGTAGCCAGAGTTAATTAGGGTAATTGCCTTGCTTTTAAATAAATCATAATGATTATCCAGTACCTTCTTTAGCCAATTAGGCCAATTATCTCGTTAATTAAAGTTAATCACCTCAACAGCTTTGCCTTTCTCTTCACCGTCGCGCAACTCTTCGAGTAATTGCACACCACGTCAGACCAGCTTGTTGAAGCTTCACTGCACATCTTTTTTCGTGACTTTTGAAATCTGAACAGTTCACAAATCTTCTTTATTCGAATTTTAACTTTAACGCTAGTCGTTCTAGAACAATCGAAATTTACTTTTAGAAAGAGGAAAACATCGTCATTTTTAAACCCGACAACAAACTTAGCCATTATAAGAATATTAGATAACGAAGTTTATTGTTCAAGTATAAATTTCAAAGTTCATTAAAAGTCTAAAATAACAGTGCTTTCCTCTACGTTTCGAAAAAAATATGACAATTGCCTTATCAGAAGGCCGTTTTATCCTGAAAATTTTTGGAATGGGGATACTTGTGACGAAATTTAGCGAATAATATCTGTAAATTTCGTCACAAACCGCCCCAAACTCAAAAATTGTATAGAACGGGTTTTAAATACCCAAAAATATGATCAAAAAATTTATCAAATTGCTAGAGATATCAGATTGACGTTTGCCACAAGTATTTTATCCTGATCTGGGAAAAAGTCTAAAAACTCTTTCAAACGAACCGATTTATAGATCTTTCTAACCGAGTTGTAACACAACAAGAAATGATGAAAAAATCGCTAGGTCAAAGATAAAATGGTGAAAAATCATCTAACCTAAATCCATGATAAGTCAATGAAAAACTCATTGATCTACTTAAAATTTAGGCTAGACTTTCTAAAATTTACGATAGAAACGTCGTAGTCGGCGTTTATTGTCTTGAAAAATCGTGGAAAAAGAAGAAGATTTTTGGAGAGAGATGATTGAGGAGAAAAGGGGTGGAGTCGGATAATTGAAGGGGGGTGTAGCCAAAGGCAAATTGATCGCACACTTCGTTCTGGTGGTTCTGAAGTAGGAGGGAGGGCGACGACGAGGCCGACTTAGAGCTTGCCCTGGAATTTAGAGAAGCCTTATCTTTGAAAAATATTCTCTGCTCTAGAAAAGTAACGAAATTCTGCTTCGAGAAAAAAGTTCGAAAATGAATTTGAATTTGAAGAAATTAAAAACAAAAAACGATAGGAAAAAATGTTTCGAAAAAGAAAATTAAAAATTTACCTGTGCGGCCAACTTGGCCTTTAGAGACTCGGGCATCTGGGGGGGCGGTGGGCGGGGAAGACCCAGAGCCACCTGCAAGTTTCCACATTTATGTATGTTTTAAAATTCTCGTCAAGTCAACAACACTCGACTCGTCTTGTTTGAGGCTTTGCATAGGTAGTAAAAAATTATAAGATCGCAATCCAAATTTCTCTACCACTTCAAATAAATGTTCCAGGAAATTCATTAATCAATTTTGCCAAGTTATCTCTGATTTAGCAAATACCATATATATATTCAAGAGTAAATTATAATTTGGCACCTACTATTTGACGGACTCTTTCTTTTCCTACATTATTTCACTCCACTCCAGTCTCCTTCCCTATCTCTAGCTATAGGGCTCGTCAGTCCGTTATTTAGTAACTGACAACTAATTTCTAAAATAAAAGTACCTTGACGGAGTCGTAGATGAACCATTGCAGAGCGGTGAGAGTACCGATCATGATGATACGCGGCGTGAGACCCTTCCACAGGCCCGCGAAGCCCAGCTTCTTCACGATGTCGCCCGCCGAAGCGCCTGCGTCCTGGAAATTTACAAATTTCAGATAAGTTTCAAATCTTTGATAATACTTGCGACTTTAGCTATGTCAATTGGTTGCAGGATTTTAATGAAATTAAAAGAAAGCCTCTTGTATTTTTTTGCCTCCAAGTTATCCTTACCTTCTTCTACTTTTATCCCCTTGTTATCTTCCAGAAAAGGGAGTAAAAATACAAGAGGCAAACCAATCTATTTTATTATGTAGGCTTGAATTAGTTGAAAGGCCAAATATTGTTTGAAAAATAAGTAAGTTATGTAAGTTTCAGAAGATATCTTCTCACTGATTTGTGATTTTTGAATAACTTCTGCAAAAATGTTTTCGAAAATATGAAATCGGACCTGATTGAGTTTGGACACGATGGTATCAGCAGGATGGGAGACGACGGCGCAGAACACACCTAAAATCAAGAAGATTATCATTCCGATTCTATTTTTAATTGCCCACATTAGGGAATTAGGCAATCCAAAAATCTACCAGGTATAGAATTTTCGTGAAACATAAATATTTTAAATTTAAGAAACAATGTTCCATTATCGCTATAAACTTCTATTAACTACTAGGCGTGGATTAAAAACGAACAAATCCCCAGGCAGTAGTATTTAGAGAAGCATATTATTTTTTCTAAATTTTCGAAAAGCAAACCGGCAATGTATCCGGCGATGAACGTGACGATGAGTTGCTCGCCCTTCGTGCAGTCGGCACGAGGCTTCGGCACCACGTACTGAAAATGGCAACATTGATAAAAAAAAATAATAAATTTTACTGATAACCAATGGTACTAACAAAAACTTGTCTTATCAATAATTTTTCACTATTATTACCTGATAGAGCAATTCGACGGTTCGCTCGAAGCAGGCGAACTTCATCATCGTGTACGGAATCTGACGCATCCACAACGGGGGCAGACCCTGTAAAAGTGTAATTTTAGGAAAAAAGGAATTTTAATATGTTACAAAAGAATGGCTATAGAAATGCACAACTTCAACACGTAATTATGAAATGTTTAAAGTTCCCATTTAAAAATACCACCTTTTCAAACGAATAAACCATATCCAAAATGACTCATTAGTTATGCTTCAAAAATCGACTTCAAATTCTCAAAAGTCAGTTCTTGAATGTCTTCTAGATTCTTTGCAGGAAAAGTTATGCGCATTCAAAATCTTTTTCATGATTTGGATGTGTTAAAAAACCCAATTTCTAATTTTTTTTCGTAAGACCAATTACATCTCACCATGAATGATTGGTAAAGTAAATTTGAAATATTTGCTGACCTTGAAGAATCCATTCATTCCCTCGGTTCTGTAGATCATGGAGGCGCATCCTCTGCAATTAAATGAGTCATTGCTTAAACTCAAAGTTAATTTAAATCCTGACTATAAAATGATAACAAGAATTTATCAACCAAAATGTGGAGCACGTCTCATGCTTATTAACAGCCAGTACAGATAAAATTAGAGACACGTGAAAGGGCCAAAAATCGATAGCCGTAATCCTGAGTAGATTTTTTTTGAAATTTGAATTTTTCAAAATTTAATTATCATTTTCATTAGAACCAGATTACGGTAGATTGGCTCCATTTAAATTTCATGCAAGTGAGGTGCGCAGGCTAATGACGTTGTTTTTGATTGCTAATGAACATGCTATTGTGTTGGAATTAATTATAAGTTTAGCCCAGGAGTTGAACTCTTTTATGGTTATGATACCTGAGAGTGGACGGGGCACCTGGTTGAGTCTGGATACGGACTTTGGTGGCCTCCATCGGGGCCAACATGATGTCGGCGAAGAACTCGGCCGACGCAGAGGCAGCCAGGTACAGCGATGTTCGCCACAGGTACGCGTTCTCCTGGAAACTCCCATCTATTACTTTCACTTTCAGTTTTATTATTTCTTTTCTTTCAAGTTCAATTTTATGTTCTTTTCATTTTTAACCTATCTAGACCAAAATAAGTAATTGTTGGAATTTCTAGTTGCTATGTGTGTTCAAAAGACCATTTATATATGCATATCTAAAGTTCACTATGGGGCTCACTCCTTTCCTTATTGGATTTTTGTAAAAAAAAAAAAAGAAAATCAAGTTATTCGAGATGATTAAAATGTGGCCACATACCTCTCCGAGCATGTTCGAGTAGAGGTTCTTGAAGACCTCGTAGAAGCCGAATTTGCCGAGTCCCTGCAAAAACATACGATAATTATTTCAATTTCCAGAAGTACAGTAATCAAATATTCTAATTTTTGGATTACAGTACCTGGAGCGAGTATCCGACGAGAGTAGGAGCCCATCCCTTGACGAGTGCGCGCGTTCCCTCCTCTGCGACCGTCACTTTGAAGCCCGTTCCAATTCCAGTGTACTTTGTCGGGTTCACCTAAAAATCACCAATTTTTGTGGTAAGTTTCAGAATGTTACAAGCTTCAGATGAATTTTCATAGATTGATATTAGTGCGAAAATATTACAAGAGAAATTTTAAAAGCTGACCCTTTTAATCGAGCTTATAAAATTTATTCAATAGGTTTCAAAACTACCTGGCAAATAGATAATCGTTTGATAGGATCATCACGAAAATTTCAATTAAAAAGTCTACCTGAATTCGGCACTTGACGAGATCGAGCGGGACGATGGCAGTGTGGGTGATGCCGCACGAGAGCACACCACCAAAGGCGCACAGCGCGTAGTATTTTCCTGTGCCGAGTTCTACCGTGCCTGCTAAATTCCAATCATCTTATTTTTATCGTGAGTTCCAAAATTTCGCTTAAAAATCTATCTTTAAAGACTTCAGTAATTCGGAGTCGTAAGCATCAAAATTCCATTTTTAAAATCATCTTAGATCTTTTCATTTTTTGTAAGTTTGAAAAATCATTTCGAAAACATTTTAACTACTATCGCTCGATAATAGTCGTATTCCACTCTGATAAGCATCTCTTCTCAGAAATAAAGGCCATAAAGAAGTGTTATCAAAGCATTGTCTATTTCCAGAAAAACAAAATGGAAATTTTAAAAATCCCTCAAAAATACCGGTAGCTTGTAAATGATTGACGGTCGTCGATAATACTGCATTTGTCGCGATCCTCGCTACAGCTACATACAAGTTAGATCCGGTGAGAGCGAATTCGAACCAGTCTATGATCCCCTCCACTAGCTGTGTTCCGCACCAGAACAGGATGATCAGCCGATAATCAAATTCATGATCAATTTCAAAGCCCAGCTACTATAAATTTAACCCTGGATCTTAAATCGAATACTATTGAATTCTTAATCAAAATTTATCTTTCAGAAATTCCAGGGCTAAATCGCTTATGAATCTGATAATACCAGGAGATCAAAACGACCAGACTCCCCAGGTAATGCTTCTCGGTGCTCCCTAGGTTCCGCCCAGGGGAACTCGACCGGCGAGCCGATGCTATCAAAGGGTGTTTTTCCGACGTCTCACTAGTCATTTTCGTCGATTAATAACCCGTCAGTTCATAAATAGCACAATTTTCGAATGCTAATTTATAGAAAAAGTAACAGAATATTAGATTTTGTGTTGAAAAGTTTAGAGATTTAGAAATCCAGGAATATGAAATTTGTATGGAAAGGGGGTAGGAGAATACGAGTTTTTGAAAATTTTGGTAAAACTTTCCAGGTCCCAAAGTAGGAAATAAAAAGTATTAGCCGTTGAAAAATTCCATCATCATCACGATTTTTGCCACGCTCCTTGTTGATTTTTCGCGTTTTTGATCGAAATTCGAATAGAAAGTGAGGAAATTTGTCTCTTTCTCTCTCGCTCTCTTCCCTTATAGGGGCTTTTCCCTCTATTTCTTTGTTTTCTCTCACTTTCCCTTTCGCTCTCACTCATTTCCCCCATTTTGCCACGTATTGTCAGAGATAGGAGCGCGCATCCCATAGAAACCGGCAGGTGTAGTTTATTAATTTCTACGAATATTTTTCGGGCTAATCTAAATTTAAAAAGGGAGTGGGAGCTTAAATTTTAGTGGTTACTTTTTTTTAATTTCTCCCTTCCAACTTCATCTTTTCAATTTTTTTTAGAAAGTTTTATATTCCAAGTGGGCGTGGCCTACTACTTTACATTTCTAACCATGTAAAATCGAGTTTCCTTATTTTGTAGTTTTCCTTTAGAATTGGGTCATTTTATAATAAAAAAAGGTTTTCAAAGATCTGCATACAAATGAATTCCCTTTTTCCCTCGTTTCTCTGCACTCTGACCCAATTACGAGCGAGAACAAAGGGGGACGAGTGATTTCTGGCGTAAGACAAATAATCGCCAAACGGACTTTGATCGAGGTGAACTTACGAAATCGATGATTAAATGGGTACTTAACGATAATTAAACGGATAATTAGGGTAGTTAAGTATTTTCGAGGATTTTTAAAATCCCAGAGATGCTTATCAGGAGTTGAATCTCCGCGAGGTTTAATGTTTTGAACTTCGACTTCAAAGCGGCATTCCAGATGGATTTCAAAGAAATTTACAAATAGACGACAAAATTACACAACAAAAATGACGACTCACGAAATGATAGAGTTAAATTTCGGAAATCATTCCGAATATAAAAAAATGAAAAGAATCCTGGAAATTGCTCAAGTTGAGCAGAATTTTAGGTCTAATCTTCTATCATTTAATGACTTATTTTATTATTTAAAAATTCTAATTTTTCTGACCAGCTCCGCTGCCACCACCTTCACCACCGCAGGCGGCCTTGCGTACCGGCAGCGAGAATGGGTTGGACTTGGCCGTTTCGCTCAACTGCAAAT